>PVJX010001043.1:33539-185942 GCA_004027295.1 Dolichotis patagonum | reverse complement strand
AAGTTGCTTCACATGTAAAGTTACGTTAGTGACTTAATATTAATCCTTGTTAATGATTGTGCCCCCCTGCTCTGATTTATGAGTGTTCCTTCAATTAGAAGTGTCCTACAGTTTGCATTTGTTCTTATGCATGGTATTGTGAGCTTTGTGTGGTGCCCAGTGTAGATATTTATTTCAGTTAGTCTGCCATCTCTTGTGATTTAAACTATCAATTATTACCTCGAGGTCTCTTTATTGTTCAGATATTGAAGAGTGGCGAGATCGTGTCTCTCAGTCTGGTTGGCTCTGTGTGGTGCACAGTTTGGGGCGTGTTGGTCTGCACATCCCCCAGCCCAGGTGACGTAGTTTGTGCGCTTAGGGGGGTGACCAGGTTGAGGAGTTCTATTTAAAGGTCAGGTCACAGATGGCTGTTTTGAGATGCTAGGGGATGTGTATGCTCTACTTTCTTTTGGATTTTGGGGGAAGTTTGAAATGAACTTTTTAATATTTTAAATAACATTTTATACTGGAAAAGATTCTGGTCAGGGCTCCAGTACACACTGAGAGGGGTAGTGATTTTGGGGAAGGGGCAGTGGCAGTCGTGTTTTGTTTTTCACACGTAGACCAGCAGTGGAAAGAGAGGCACAGCTGCTGCCACCTGTCACCAGATGGCCTAGATCTGCACCCCAAGACTGAGGGGTCCCTCCAGGCTCCCCTAGACATTGTGTTTTATAGCTTGCTTTCACCGAGGTCCAGAGGAAAAGGTCAGGTTATATGTAATGATGGTTAGAGATGATATAATCCTGGATGTTGAACATAGCATTTACTTTCTTGTTAGTAATCTTGGTTGCTGGCAAGGTGGGCAGGATATAGCCACATACATACTCGCAGGGAGGTCAGAAGACCAAGAGGAGTGCATACAGGCTTGGGAAATAGGAAACAAGGAAAGGCCGAGGGCTGTGGATCAAAGTGGTCTTCATCTGCTCACCTTGCCATCCAGAAGGATCCAGTCAGCTGTGCAGAAGCCAAATTCCTACTTCCAGCCTTTCCTGGGGTGGACCAAGAGCAAATCACTCTCTTTAGAGTTCTTGATCACTTTTGACCCTGGCTCTGTTTATTTTGAGACAGTGTCTCTAAGATACCGAGTTATTCAGGGTCACCTTGAACTTGTGATCCTACCGCAGCTTCTTGAAGTGCTGGGGTTACAGGTATGCGCCATCACACCTGGAAAGGAGTATATTTTAATCAAGAAGTAAATCGTGGAGAAATGACTAATCCATTAATTAGATACTATGCAAGAGATTAAAACTGATCTCCACAGAATATAAGAGAAAGAAAGCCTATAGAGAAGCTGTACACTGGGAAATGTTCCCCATGCATATGCTTGAAAAAACTCAGGAACAACAGCTGAAAAGCAATGTGGATCATAGGAAAACACAATCCCAGGAAAACACAAAAAAGATTTTAAGTGGCTAGATGGTGTGAATAGGCAATTCCACTATGGGTGAATTTGAGCAGGACCTTTTATAAGGTGGTATGTCACCGGGGACTCCCTGCAGGACAGATCAGGTGGTGGTGGAAAGAAAGCTGTGTCCCACAGGGAGGAAAAACAAGATGCATGTCTGCTCTGTTCCATCCCTATGTCTCCCCAATGCTCCTGTATCCTTTCTCACCACACCTGTGCTGAGCAACACAAAATGCTACAACCAGGATAGTACACTGTGTGACTGGAGACGGGGTCACCCTCCTCGGAGTGAGCGTCTGCCCTCTTAGAGGATCTTCATCCATTGGTTTTCCTTGGTCATGCCAGAGAGGAGTGTCGGGAAGGGTATTTGGTTGGGGTGTGTTATGCTTTAGCAGTTTTTTTTTAAATGAGGGGGGATAGGCATTGTAGACTCAAACAGTCATAAGTCCCTGTCAGCCTGGCTTGTGCAGTACTGCAGCTCCCCTGAAAATGAAGTTATTTTTTAAAGTTTACCTGCTTCTATGGAAGGAACCCAAATCGGAGATACTGCCAAGTCCTAAGGTATTGAAATTAGAACCTGGGTTGGTTCTCTGCAGAGTGCCATGGTTCTAGGTTAACAGAGTCCACTGGGGGCCCATAGAGCATGGGGGTGCAGCTCAGGGTTTCCTTTTCATGGTGGCCCTCCTTCTCCCTATCTCAGGCTTGGTGACTTTTCCACACAGCACCATGTTGTTTTCCTCTCTGACCTTTCAGACTGACCAGGTTTACTGACCCTGTACTCTGGCTGGCATCCTGAATTTCCTCAAATTCTTTGATGTTGTGGGTACAAGGTCCAAGCCTGAAGGCCTGGCCGCGCCAGGTGTTTCGCTGTTAGATATTGCTGTGGTTTCGATATAGGGCGGCCCCCAAAGTCTCATGAGCTTAGAGACGGGAAGCTCATTGGCTGATAGGACTATGTACTCATCAGTGGAGCGACCATGATGGGTTCAGAGCTGAAGATGGGCTAGACGATGGGTGCTGGTTGGATTGGGTAGGGCCCTGGGGCGTGGCCTAGAAGGGTACATCCCCTCCCTGGCTCTTCTCTTTCTGCTTCCTGCCCCCAGCAGGTGAGCAGCTTTCCTCCACCTCTGTGCCTTTCTGGCTTGGAACCAGCTGACCATGGAGTGAAACTTCTGAAACTGTGACCCAAAACACACCTTTCCTCCTTTAAGTTGTGGGTGTCAGGTTCATGTGTCAGTGGTGGAAAAGTAACTAAGACAGACAGTCAGAACCAGCCCAGTCATCAGTGCCCCACACTCTATGCTTTAGCTCAGCCAGTCCTTGCTTTTGGTGTTACTTACAACATTCCACTTCCTGGGCCCTGTTTCTTCTATTAGGTAAGGTGCTTCCTACTACAAATAATTCTGTGACTCAGTCACCTTCAGCAATGAAGAGATGTAATTGGCTTACATCACTGAAAACTTGAGAGACGAAGGGGCAGGTGGCCAAGAGCAATTTGATCCAGAGCTTTGTGACATTGATTAGGACCCCATCACTAATCTCAGTAATTTTCCTGCCCCGCCTTCCTCCATGTGCCGTCTTCCTTCTGGCACCAGCCTCCCTCGGGAGGGAGAGACGGCTGCAGCTGTTCAAGTGTCACACAGGCTGGTCACACCACCTAGAGCTGGGGGGAACCTTTGTCCTGAGATTCCAAGCTGAAGAGGTTCAGCCTCAGTCGCATCCCGCAGCCTTGAATCAGCTACAGAATCAGCTCTCAACAGTGGTTGAGAGATGTGTTGCAGTCGGCGTAAGATCACGTGGTATTTCTTGGGGTATACATTAGTTCTCCAGAACAACATGGCTTCCCATGGCGGCCCCTGGGAAGGGAGGGTGTCTGTGTGCCCATGTCTGCCTGTATCTGTATCTCTCTATGTGTACATGTGTACTAGTTACTCCGCACGTAACTTTTTTATCGACACAGTTACTATACACACATGCGTGCATAGTAAATGCAGCACCTACAGCGATATCTGCATACCTTCTCATTCACTCTCTCTCCCCATCTGAGCACTGACATTTTATGGAAGTGGTGAGTTTGAAGTGATTCTGAGATGTGTTCCCATGGTCAGCATTGCTGGACCACAGAATCGGGCAAATCAGTTTCTTTGGGTGGAACAAATGCACTGCTCATTTTACTGAGATGTCAAAGAAAGTTAATCCCAGACGGAAGGTTGTTATATTTTTTAATTCTCACTTTTAATAGTGTGTGTTTGCAGTGCATCATGATGACACATTCCTCATGGGGAATCAGCGCATGTACATAATGCATCTTAATTCTTTTTCACCCAGCTCCCTCCAGCTCTTGGCCCTGTTTGCATTTACAAAAAATCTTATCTCCCTGGTTCCTATTATCCGTCTTCTATTTATCTGTTCCATTCATTTGTATTGCAGGTTTCTCATGTAAGAGAAGCCGTGCCCTATTTAAGCTTGTGTGTCTGATTTATTTCACTTAACCTTCTGGTCTTATGGTGCATGTTTTCCTACATATGACTCAGATTTCTCTTTCCTGGTAGCAGAGTCGTACTCCATTGTGTACAGATACATTTTCATTATCCTTTTATCTACTGACGGACGTACAGGGCCCTTCCAGTGTTTCAGTTCAGCTTGCTTCATTATAACATGGTTTGCACAAACTGTGTTTTCACTTTTCCACTTTTAATCAAAGTGCCCACAAGCTAGCATTTGTTTTGCCTTCCCATTGCCTCTTCCCGCTTTGGATTATGAGGTTAGGACAGAGGTGTGGGACTTGGGAGCTCTGCAGACTTTCTCGAAACTTGGAAACACTGCATGATGCCAGGTTTAGGTTGCAGAGTTAGATCTGCTGCTTAATTACTCTAACCTGCAAAGTGGTGTTGTCTTTCCACAGCTGTTTCTATAAATAGACTCCATACAGGCGCCCACCTGGGGCAGCGTGTGCCTGCTCAGGCACCTTGCTTAATTTAAATTGCTGGGTCCAGGTAGTTATTTTTGAAACCCTTCCTGGGTTGACTTTCCCTTTAAGCGCTCAGCCTTCTTCCCTCGCCTGCCAAATTACATGCAGTTCATTGCAACTCGAGTGCTTTTGGCATCTTGCGCGTCTGAGACCTGGAAATCTGCCCACCGTGTTGATTTACTGTGACAGAGGTTGGGCACTCCTGGAGCTGTCTCTGCGCGCACGTCTTCCCCTGGATTCAGCTTCAGTGCCGCTGTGTGCTGTGTCCTGGGCTCCTCCTCCATCCCCTCCCACCCTCACCTGTCTTATTCTAATACAGAGCCCAGCCGACTTCAAAACACAGCTGTCCTCTGGGATCACATTGTTATGTTTCAGTGATACCTGGAGCTATTTATTCCAGGTGTAGTTGGCATGAAACTAAAACAACCAGTGAAATCATTCCTCTGTCTTTCTTTTCAGTGTTAAATACTTCCCTCTTGGTGGTTCTTGTTTGTTAGAGAACCTTTTGGTTTCATCTTAGTCGTCTCTTCTAGCTTCCCACAGCCAAGTAAAAATACTTTTTTTTAATATGGTCAGGGATGAAGGATATGTTTGTGGCTTTGTGTGAATCGCTAGCGATGAATAATAATGAATTACTTATGACTCTTTTCCAGTTTTTGAGATTCCAACTAAATGTAGCTTCTGTTGCCTCTCAGAGACCTGTGGCTGTTGTAGACTGAAGAGAAGGACGTTTATGTGAATTGCTAAGACTTGAGCAAGCAGACCGACCTTCCTGTGGCAGCGGAGTGCTTTGCACTCATCGCCCCGGGCGTGTGCATGAGTGTTTGTGAGTGTTTGCAAGTGTTTTGCAGCATTTTGAATGAAATTATAGAAGCCTGTCTTCTGTGCTATAGACATTGAGGATGACCTGGATGAGTTTATTTCTGCTTCCTGATAATTTTAGAAAAAGTAACACAGACAAGCCCATGCACGTGGCACACCCTTCCTGCCTCCTCTCCACTGCCAGTTTTGCATTCAGATATTGAAGGAACCTCAGTGCTGCTTGCCGTAGTGATCAGATTGGGAGCCTTGGGAAGTTTGCGTTCCTCTGTGCAGTGCACCCTGTGTGGCAAGAGTGCGGGGAATGCGGCCCTCGAAGTGTGCCTGTGTCCCCTCAGTGGTCTCTCCCACGGAGCTCAAGGCAAACTGTAATGTTTGCAGTCAAGTCCTTGCCCGTCCATTTGATTTTGCCGATATGGTGGTGTGTCTGTTGGAATGAGGATTAAAAACGCAGAAGTCACTCTTGGCAGGTGACAGTATATCGCAGTCTCTATTTACAGTTGGTTGTGTTTCCTTTCTAAGTTTCGCGTGTGCAGAATGGTGCTTCTTCCTTTAAGTGCAGTGTTATAAGTAGAGATGTGATTCTTTAACATGATACGCAAAACTCTTTTGAGTAATCAAAGTAAGGTTCTTAATCTCTGTAAGCTTCAGCTTTCTTACCATGGAGATAACAAGGCCCACCTTGGAGAGTCACAGTGAGGACTGAGTGAAATTGTGCATGTAAAGTTCTTTAGTGTAGTGCATCTGCTTCCGGGCTAGCGACCAGTAGTGTTAGCAGCGTATTTCTTGGGGAAATGTGGAATGCTGGCAGATGACATCCTGGAGGAAGCAGGTTCATGTAGGTTTAAGGCTGACATTGGTATGCTTGGCCCTGGGAGAGGGTGGGCTCGGTTCCTTGGCTGCCAGTTTGCAGTCCCAGCTGAGGAGAGCAGATGGTCTAAAGGAGCTGCTCTTCCTGTGGGTGGACGTTGTCTGGGGACAGGGAGTCGGAAGTGGGTTCATTTTTGGCCAGTGGAGCAACTGCATCAAGCAGTGGCTTCTGCCATCGGTTGGAGAGAGCAGAGGTTGTGACGTTTTCTGCAGCGGTGTCAAGAACCTATGTGAAACAATGTCCTTTATACCAACTCCGTTCTCTTCTCCAGCTGGAGACCATGGCCAGAATGGAGGTGAAGACATCGCTTCTGGACAACATGATTGGGGTTGGGGACATGGTTCTCTTGGAGCCGCTCAGCGAGGAGACCTTCATCAACAACCTCAAGAAGCGCTTCGACCACAGTGAGATATATGTGAGTGTTTGGGGCGGTCCCGGGGTGGATAAGCTTTGCATTTTGTGGCAGAGAGCTGGCCCTGCTACCTCACTCTTTTTGTGTTTTTTGATTTCTCTGTTCCTTAGAATGCAGAGGTACTTGCTTATCACGTCACAGTTTGGAATGTTTTGTCTTTCCTGAGGTGCAGTGTTACACTTAAAGGAAGGGAAGACTAGTTCCTGTCCTTGGAAGAACATCCGTTCAGAGTTTTGCAACCCACGTACACCTTCCTGCATGCCTCTGTAAGATTAGCAAAGTCTAATCATTGAGAAAAGCTACTCAGTAAAATGCAAGACAGGGCCAGGGATCTAGCTCAGCAGCACAGTGCTGCCTGGCAAGCGTGAGGCCGTGAGTTCGATTCCTGGCACATGCACACACTCAAAAAAATCTCACATCTTAATACTGTACAAAATGATTCAAGGCATGAAACGCATACCCCAACAGGGACACCCACATTCTAGATTTAAAAGCTGAGTGGGGTGACGCATGCTGGCAATCCCAGCACTTGGGAGGCTGAGGCAGGAGGATTGTTGAGAGTTTGAGACCAGCCTGTGCTACAAAGTGAACTCAGAGCCAGCCCACACTGCATAGTGAGACCTTCTCTCAAAAAGCCAAAAAAAAAAAAAAAAACAGTGAACTTTCCAAAAAGGTGTGAACCTTCTTGACGTTTGTCACTAGGCGGGACTAGGTCATGTTACCAGCTAAGAATGTATGCTTGGTCCCTGGAAACTTGGGACTTGGCAAATTATGTTCTAAAAGGGTACAAAATTGCAATTCTGTAAATATATATCATTAAAAAACTTTTGTTCAAAAATCCTTTATAAGGGATTTCACAGTATTACTTTGGCAAGTTCTCTAGAGCATGAATTAAAAAATACCTTTACATACAGCCTTTCAGGAGTTCGAATAAAACACGTCCGGGAGGTAAAGGTATGTTGTCAACTCAGCCAAGGAAACAGCCTCGATTACCCCATCAACTCCTTTCTCTGAAGCATGAGATAGAAGTAGTTTTACTGATTTTTGTCTTGCCCCTCAGCTCCCTTTTCCTCTTTGAAAAATGTGCATCTGTGCATGGAGAAAACTGGACGATTGGGACAGGCTTCATTTTCCTGTCATCTTGGGGAGGAAATATAAATAAATAAAAAATCATAAAGTGACACAGGGGAACATGCATAGCCTCAGTGGAACTAACACATTTTAAAAAGCGTGTGCAGGATTCTGAGTCATATTATTTTCCATCACGTATTCCTGTCTCTTCTCCATCACCAACTGTCTTAGCTCATTTAGGCTGCTGTAACAAAATACTGTGCGTTAGGAAGCTTACACTCAGCAGAAGGGTATTTCCACAGTTCTGGGAATTCGGAGACGAAGGGGCTGGTGGAGGCAGTGTCTGGTGGAGCCTGTTTGGTGCTTGGATGCAGTCTTCTTACTGTGTCCTGAGGCGGAGGGGCTGCTTGGTGGAGCGTCCCGTATCAGAGCCCCGATCCTCTTCGTGCAGGCCCTGTCTCAGGATCTAATCACTTCCCGAAGGCTCTGTCTCTCAGCACCATCGTGTTGGCCATCAGCTTTCAACACCCTGGTTTTGGAGGCACATAGACACCCAGACTGTAATAGCAAGCAGGTTTTGAGAAGAGCTTGGGGTAATGATTTCTTCACGAACTCTAGCAGGCATTATGTGGGACTTGAGCTTTTTTATCCTTCTCGACAGCTGGTGTTGGAGCTGAGGAAGGTTGACAGTGAGCTGAGACGTGTGAATCTTGGTTTAGGAATATTAATTTGAAACTGAGGTGTAGTTATAGTTCAGAGGTTCTTGAAAATGCTGATCCACATGAAAAATAAAGGTAGTGGCCACTGCCGCAGAGCAGGGAAGTGGCGTTGTTTGGTTTGGCACTGGGGCCTGGTGTCGCCTGCTCTCCCTGGGTGGAGGTTCTGATTTCAGGTGGGGAGGCCTGATGGTTCTGCAGCTTTAATTGAAAGGGCGGTCTGATAGCACATAAAAGACAGCCTTAAACCCGGGGCTCCAAGATGGAGATGGTTGGGATTGATTGTATCCTAACATTGCTGATCAGTTTTCTTTTTGGCTCTGGGAAGCACAGTGCACTTTTAGAATTGAAAATAGGAGGCAGAGTGGAACATTAGGTGCATTTGAATACCTGATTTGTTGTGGCCACTAAAAATAATAAAACAGTCCCCCTTTCAACCACATGCCAAGTGCTAACACTCATGAGTCTTGAGCAGACAAAATGTCTGAGTTTCAGCCCTACATAATTTTATTTCCTAAACTATTTTTGGAATGCCCTTTCTGGTTATAAAACAAAGGCAGAGGATGAACTTTAGCTTCCAGGTATTGACACCAGTGACTGTGCTCCCTGGTACTGGGGTACTGCTCTTTCCCCGAGATGCGCACCTTCATTTTGTTACCTTTTAAGCACACGTCCAGCTGGGGGAGAGGCATTCTCTGTTCTCAGTTTTTTTTTTTAAAGCATATTGTGGTGTAATGTCTATGTTACGCTCCTGCTTTCTTAAATGAAAGGATTTATTACATCTGGTGGTATTTGTGTGTGTATAGAGAAAGGCTCCATAGCTTTGGATCCCTTGGTGGCATGGGGAGATGTTGGTGCAGAAGCGTTGCTCATTCAGACCTCTGTATTGTAGGACTGAGCATATATTCCTTTGTAATCATTATAGTGCTGCGTGACAGGTGTGATCGCCTTGCTCCCCAGCCCCCAGTGTCACACGTCTCACCCCTAGGAAAGCTGTTGCTGGCTCTCGTCCCTTCTAACCTCCCTGCTTTGCTCTGGTTTGTGGCTTGTTACAGGATTGTTTAGCCTGATACCCAAGGCCAAGCTAATACAATGTGCAATGTCTTACTGGCTTGTGTTTCACTTTTTTTTAAAAAAGTTCTTTCTCAGAAAAAGAAGATATAGTTAGAAAAATAATCTTTTGAAGTCTCATGGCTTTGTCTTATACTTTGGGCGGCTAGCTGGGGCGATGTGTGCCAGTGTATAAATTGTGATTGGTGTGTTCAGATCCGTGGTTGTAAAGGGAGGGGATGAAGGGCCTTTGGCCCAGGCTTTTAAACTCTGGGTGCAGCTGCAGCTTGCATGGCCTCCCGTGAGAAGTGGTGAGCTGTGGGTGGTGAGCCTCTTCCTCCATCCTGTCCCCTTCTGCCTCCTCTCACCCCCCCTCAAAGGGTGAGAGCCGGTCCCCGCTGCTGTGGCACAGTCCTGAGGGGTTCCTGCGCCCCAGATGTGACTTGTGGACCTGAGCAACAGTCACAACCCCTCGTGGTCCAGACTCAGATGGGGGCTCCTTGTGGTCCTCTTGCTCTGAACCCGAAACTCGAGGTAGGAAGGGTCTTTGTGTGTCAGGTTGCATTCAGTTGTGTTAGTTGTAAGACGCAGCCACGCCGCCTGACCTGAGCACAACAGTAGAAGGAAACTCATTCACTTGCATCTCTGCAAGGCCAGCCCTGGTCCTGCTTTCAGAATCCAGCTGACCTTGGGGTTCTTGGGTATCCTCAAGGACTTTGTAGGGTAGTGGCGGCCTGTCTTCATTGCCTCTGTGGCGGCTGCTGCATTTTGAGGCTTCCTGGTGGCAAAGCAGCGGCTGCATTCTGGGCTTCACGCTCACATGCCCTGTTTGCGGGAGGAGTTTAGGCAGTGAGAGCGTGTGTTCTGAGTTAGAGACCTCAGGTTGGCTGGGAGAGCTGGGGATTTGTGTGCTCAGCTTTACCTGGTATGCCAACTTTTTATAAAATGTCTGGGCTGTGTGGGAGGACATTTGGACCAGCCTAATAGATCTGTCCACATGGCAGGAAGAGGGAAAGGGGAACCGGTGCTGAGGAGGCCGCTGGCTGTGACCCCCACACGTTTGGTGTGGTGTCATGCGGTGCTGCTTTGTTGAGGCCGGTCCCACGCTAAAGGACGTGCCCGGTGGGAAACAGTGAGCACGGGGCATTCGAAGCTTCTACCAGCAGAAGAGGGTAATGGATTGTGTGACTTAGTTGACGTCTATCTGCTGTAGGGACGTTCTGCTGATGTTTCTGCTTCCAAAAGCAATTTGGAATTTTCTTCTGTAGTGCAGTGCATATTGGCTTCATGCAACTCTGCAGTTCTTCTGTGAGTAAATCGATACCCTGGAGTACCTGTTCTTGGCTTGCGGGTTCACATGCTGGTTTAAGTCACTCTGGGTTGGTTCCCAGAAGTTTGGGGCTTGCAGAGTCCCTAAATCTGGGACAGTCACAGTCTTCACAGGAGGGGCTCTGGGCTGTGTGGCTGGGGAGGGTGGAGGACCCGGTGGGATGAGAAGAGGGAAATGCTGGGCTGGTGGGTGGCACCCAGGGTCAGAGACTGTTTGCTTTTCTTTCTCCCTCTTGGTGGGGCAGGGTTCAAGCTGGGTGCAGCTGCAGGATGTGCCTTGTGGCCTGGCGGGCTCTGCGTGGGGTCAGTGGCTGGGAAATGCTGCCTGTGACATTCCCCAGCGTGCTGTTCTGAATGCTTTGTGTCCTTTGTCAGACCTCCTTCCGGCCTCCGCAGCCACGCGCAGGCTGGACTGCAGCGGTGGCAGGATTTCGGATGGACTTTTACTGTCACGTCGGAGATGGCCAGACGTGTTCTGTTTTTAGGGTGACTGATCGGGACTGCGGTTCTGCTCAGGAATAAGAAAGCTGCAATTTAGTGAGAGCAAGGCACGGGGCAAATTTGAAAAGGAAAGAACTAAGGTGTCTGTTCCCGGGCAAGAGGTATTTTTGGTGCCAACCACAGTAAATTTAGTTTGTTTCTGCCCGCATAGTTAGGTAGAGAATCACCCAAATACAGAGGTCTGAATGAGTCCAATTTTAGGATCTTGTGTTAAATTAATTGTATTTGCCAAAGAGGCTGCTCTGAAAGTCTAGTAGAAATTGTCTTAAATTTTTAGAAATTGGCACTAGAATTAGGATCCTCATAAAAATGGAATCACTTGTCCTATTTAGTGGGTTTAGATATTACAAAGCCAGTAAAAGTAATACTGGGTTAACATTTATGTATCTATTTGAAATTTCAGAAACGCTTTCATTTCTACATATGATCATACCTAGAATATGAGTATTACTTATATTCCTGGGAATATTTATGTTTGGCATAAAGAGTTGTGTTTTCCTTTCCTGCAAAAAACATTGCGACACACCTTAGCAGTTTTGGGTGACGTATTTATGTCTCATCACTGTGTACTTGGGACAGGAGTTTGGGCCTGGCTTAGCTGGAGGCATCTCTGCTCAGGTTTCACCGGGCTGTGAGGAACAGGCCCAGCCACCTGAGACTGCAGCCTTCTCCAGCTTCGGGGGAGTTAATGGCAGAAGTGACAGCTGGAGTCCAAGGTCTAACCACGTGTTACTCCTGCCATCCAGCCATGCTCTTAAGTTTCTTTTCCCCCCATTTTAAAATTGGCTTTACAAAACAAAGTCTTAAAAAAAAAACAGCAAAATTGGCCACTTTCGAACTAAACTTCAAACACTACAGCCATATATGGCATGAAAATGTGTTTTTTGTTGTGTAGTACCCCAAGAGTAGTGTGTGGACTTTCAGAGTATGTTCAGTTGTTTATGCGACAGTTTTTACGACCTCCAACCCCCTGGGCCACGCATGGAGGGAGGCGGGATGTCTGAGGTCCTGGGTGGGGACCCCACCTGGGCCTGTCGTGTGGGAACCCTCGGCCCATGGCTGCACCTGTGCTTCTTGGGAAGGTGACCGTGATGGCAAATGTGGGGAACCGGTGCCTCAGAAGGCTGGAGAGAGCTGGTACCCACAGTGAGTCATGAGACCCAAGAGGAATGTCATGTCTGACTTCTGAGCACAGTCTGTGTTGGACACTTGAATAAGAAGAGTCATTTTTGGAGGGGAGGCTAACAGTTTGTAGTTGTGCCCCACACAAATCTTAATGACACCTTTGGTGATTGGAGGCTTGCTGCTGCTTTGAATTTTCAAAGCTGATACCCATTTTCTGTTATTTGCTAACCTATTTCATCATGCAGGCCCTGCAAAGGACTGGAGATATATTTGCATATTTATAATATATTAATTTAAATAATCTGGATAAGCCCTATGTGAAATTCAGCTGGGAAGAAATTAAGGCCTGGCGCTGGGTCTGCCCCTGAGCTGCCTGGAGTCTGTTTTCTCATTGACAGAATGAATAAGGGTTAACAGTGGCAGTTAAGTCTTTACTGGAACCAGGTGCTGTGTAAGTACTGTACATGTTTTGGTTCATTTAATTCTTATGGAGTCCTTTGAGGTTCAGGTTGTTAGATTATCTTCGTTTTGCGTGTGCTTAAAGTGAGGCTCAGAAAGGCTAAGTGCCCTGTGCAGAGTCCCACACTGAGTAGGAGATGGAGCTGGGATTAATACCCCAAAAGTCCGGCTCTGTAGTTTGTGTTTTTAATGATAGCCCTGCTGACTCTACAGCTTTCTGTGAGTATTGAATCGTACCACTATAATGAAAGGCTTTTCAGTTCATAAAATCACTGGGTATGAGATTTAAGAATATGTGGGTTTTGCAACAAGGCAATCCCAAAATGACCTGGACAAACAGTGGAAGTGAGGATCGATCTTCCTGCCGTGTGTTAAACTCACATGTGGCACAGGCTCCAAGGAGCCAGGGGGATGTGGCAGAAGCACTTTTGGTTCTAAAGTCTTAGATGGTCCTGATGCTTGCAAGGCGAAGGAAAGTGATAGCACCAAGAGGAAGTTTGCCCCCTGGAAGGTGGAAGACCGTCTTGGGAGAAGAGCGTTGGTTTGATGTTCATGTCTGACAAATGCATATGGTCCTTCACCTGTGTGAGCATAAGGTAGAGGAGGAAGAGGAAGCCATGCAGCCCAAGGGACATGTGGCCAATTTTGTGGCCACTTCAGCTGTCCCCTCTGCATGTTCACAGACTCTGCAGCACTTCTGTTGTCTACAGTGCTGATGAATTGCAGCGGTGGTCTTGATTTGTTAAAGAAAAGCTGTTGTCTTCATCGGTCCTGCTGTGGAAGGGCTGGAAGGTGAGCTAGGATGTGAGCATCCTGAGAAAGGCATGGGCTTTGGCAGACGTGTTCGAATCTCAGCTACTCCCAACCACGGTGACCACTGCAGGTAATTGCAGTTATCTTATCACTGAAGTGGGTGTCGTGGTACTTGCTGAGCTGGGTGGGAATCTTAGTCTACTGCCTGACACACAGTAAGAGGGGAATACACTGCTGATGCCATGGCTGTGCAAGGAATTTGGAAACCCACAATGGCTTTTCTTCAGGGTTTTAAGACATTGAGGTTTTCTTCAGCTAGCTTTGTCTTAGACTGTTTTCCTGTTGCTCTAGCAGAATTGCTGAGAGTGTCTATTTTATGAAGATGTTGGAGAGAGTGATTTGGCTTCTGAGTCTGGTGGTCTCAGCAGCATGGTCCTGGCATCCTGGGGGGCAGGTCTTCTGTCCGCACCCTAACAGGACAGAGTGGCAGGAATGGCGTGGCCACATACAGGCGAGATAGTTGGATAGGACCGCAGGCTAGTGGGATCTTGATAGCAACTGTCTCTGGGGAACTAAGGTGACTCCAGTGAGACCGACATTAATCCCTGCCAAGGGGGATGCCCTTCAGTGCTCTATGGAAAGGTCTTATCACCTTACGCCGCCACACCTGGACCAAACTTGCAGGGCACGAGTCTCTGGGGACACGGGAGCCATTTCCAAACCATAGCAGAAGTTTTTCCTCTTTCTTCGCTTCTCCACCCTTCTCTCTTCCTCCCACTCTTTTTCTCTTTAGTATTCATTGTACAGATTTCTTTTTTGTCATATTACTACTCTGAGTTAACCACATCCTGTCATTTTCAAGACCCGTGACACAGGACCACTCCACCTTAGCAAAGAGCTTTTCCAGGTCTGCAGAGCAGCACACATTTAGAGAATCTTCCTCTCACTGCAGAGTTTATTTCTGAGATGATGTGACAGTATTATATTATCCCCATTTTAAAATGAAGGTTGCCGGGTGATATTTTTAGCCGGTATTTCAGCGTGGCGTGGAACTCATATATAGTTCTTTAATTTATAGTCTGAAATGACTGGCAGCCCAGGAATGGCAGATGATCATAGGATGGCAGTGTGGGCGTGTCTCAGAACAGACCCAGAGCGCCTGGGCCCGGTCCTGTGTCCTGCAGCCATGGTTTGTATGACTTTTGGGTCTGTGAGTAGGACAGAGATTAGAGCACAGGTTAGGTGAAAAGGTGAGTGGAGCTAGGTTCTTTCTGCAGACTGAGAAGAACTGAAAACAGGCTCAACAGGGTGAGATGCTGGTGCCAATGGTAGCAGAGAGGCTGGGTTTGGCCCCAGGCGGGCAGGCTGTGAGGGGGTCTTTGAAGTCCACTGGCCACAGAGCAGACCGTGGGGATGGCAGTGTGAGAAGCAGGACCCAGGGGTGGGACACGCTGATATCAGACATGGCCTTATAATCACTGGGGGCTCCTACTTGGGTAGCTTGGTGGTTGGTTTCTAGGGGTTTTCTGCGTGCACTTGTGAGTTCAGGGAGCTTGACCAAATTGCGCTGCTTGGCTCCAGCGCCGTGGATTTGCAGTTGGAGCTGAAACTGACTGCCCTGCTGGGGAGGCCTTGGCTAAGCTCTCACAATGCCCTCAAGGATTTTGCCCGGCTGTAAGGACGCTATGTAGTGCACACGTCATAAATGTGCTTCTGAGACTGGGGGGTCCCGGGCACACTTGTAACTCCATTTTAAAAGTCATAAGTACTGATCGATACCAAAATCTGTCATTGATCTTACATCTATAATTTTCACCTAGGCCGTTTTGTACAATTTTGAACTGTGTAAAACACAAGCAGAGCATTCGGTAGAACATAGTATGTCTTAACACAAAACAGAGACAAAGTCCCTTTTCAGGGAACTTTGATAAGCTTTAACATTTCAAATTAGAAACACTAAGACACATGATACCTTAATGTCTTGTGATCCGGTTCCCAGGCTCGGAGGCCCAGGACGAGGGCATGGTCTCCATCGTGATGAGAATAACCTCTGTCATTTCTGAAGATTCCCGCCAGCTGGGCCCCACAGTCAGGTTCTCCGTGTGCTGGAAGTTTAATCCGAGTTTCCTTCCGACGCCCCTTGTGCACTCGTAACTAGGCCCAGGCACAACCACTATTTTGTCAGGGTCTTCCAGACTCCGGCATCTCGAGGCGCATCAGTGTCGCCAGTGGGTTGGAGGTGGAGTCCCAGGTGGGCTGTTTCACAGCGGCCCGCGGATCCCGCCGAATCGTGTAATTGTGACAGGTCGTGTTTGTGGAATGCCTGCCGTGTGCTTGGTGTTGTACTTTGTGCTCTGGCATGCAGTCTCATGTACTTCTCAGAACTAGACCGGAGGAACGAGTGTGCTTCTGTGGATGAGAGGAAAGCGCGGAGCGGAGAAGTTAAGGACGTGCCCGGCTTCACATGGCAGCGAGAAGTCGCCGGCGCTCTGGGAGCCACGGTGTATGGTTCTCCGTGTTGATTTGGAGTCAGCCTAAGAGTGACCCACGGGGGCTACATTAAGAGCTGAAATACGCCCTAGTGAACTGGCTGGCGGCCTGGCTGCCGGTTCAGTCGTTTCATCATCCTAACTCCTCGGGCACATGTTGACTTGTATTTTAAAGCGGCTCTCAGGTGGAGGCTCAGCTGCTCTTCAGCTGATTCCAGGTCTCCACTTCCTGCCCCCCAAGAGCTGGGGATCTGATCCCAGCTTTCATCACCCCCACGATGGCTTCCAGTGTGGAAGCCGTCCCTCCCCTGACACGACTTGGTGGGCCTTTGTGTCTCTGACCACGGTTTGCTCTCATTTCCCACAGGTGTCAGAATTTCCTTCCTTCTTAGGACTGAACATGTCCCGTTGTGTGTGTCTGCCACATCGCGTGTATCCATTCACCTTTCCCTGAGCACTGGGGCCACCCACACCACTCGGCTGTTGTGAGTCACGCTGTTCTGTGCCTGCTCGTGTGGAGATCAGGGTCCCTGGCCATTTGTACCTTAAACAACACTGAAGGAGACAAAGGAGGGGGATTTAACTGTGACTTGGACCCTAAACTCCCATGTGCCGTCTTGGGGGGATGTTGTTGGGTTCTTTCTGTCCGTTCAGCCCTCCAGGTGCTGTCCTTCCTGGGAGCTGCCTGGGCCTCTGCAGTTTCTCCTGGCTGCAGACACGACTCATGGAGCCACGAGTCACTTGACGCTTCTTTCACCTGCTTTAGTGTCAGGGGAGATGCGCTTCCTCACCTGCATTCCAAACGTCCCCACGGCGTGGATATGTGGGAGTGTGGCTTCTGCCATTTCCCACTAGGGTCTCAGCAGCGAGGTCCTGGCATCCTGGGGGGTGGGTCTCCTTTCTGCACCCTAATAGGACAGAGTGACAGGAAGGGCGTAGCCACATGCAGGCCAGATGGTTTGATAGGACCGGACCGGAGGCCACTAGGGCTACCACGATGGACTGAGGAAGGTCTAGTCTCAGTAAATTTGTTGCTTGCTTGTTAAATGGTTGTCGCCTAAGCTTGGCGTGTGATCAGTCAGTTTGATTGTGTAGCCTTGCCATGGGTTATCTTTCCTTGAGTCCTGGATTGAGAGTGTTAATTACTTTAGAGAGGCACTGGGACTTGGAGGACCTCCACACCTTCTTCACTGTTTCTTTGAAGTCACTTTAGATTAAATAATCAGAATTCAGTAAGACATTTAAGGAAATGCTGCCTGCTACATTGCCACCTTATTGATTTATTTCTCTAACATTAAGGGTTGATGGTGATTAAATCTTTTCCATTGCGATGGGAATTTTTCTCTGATGAGAGAAAGTGCTTTTCTTCCTGCTCTGGTTTCTTCCTGGTGGCACAAGGGTTTTAGGGTCCGTTGGATGATCTGGTGGCACAAGGGTTTTGGGGTCCCTCGGGTGGTCTGGTGGCACAAGGGTTTTGGGGTCCCTCGGGTGGTCTGGTGGCAGGCCCTTTCCCAGCAGAGCAGCGCTTCCTGTATAGAGGCAGAAGGTGCCTTGCAAGGCCTCCTGTAAAGAGCCACTCGTCTTGGCTGTTCTTTTCCAGGGCTTCCAGGCCTAGCAGATAGCCTGGATTGTGTGCTCTAAGGAGAAGAGAACTGTGTTTGGCTCTGTGTCCTAATACACAAGGTGGGCATCTCTTACTTTGTGTGCTGTTGTTACAGTCATTGAGTTAGAGAGTTCATCACTGGCTCAGGCTGAGTCGGTAAAGAGGTCCGAGCACGGATATTAATCGCCAGCACTTTAGTAGGTTTGGGGTTGAGTTTTTAAGGAACTTAGAGATATGGAAACAAATGATTAAATTCAATCTGAAGAAAATGAGGAAGTGGAGGGAGTAGGTAGACAGGATGTCTCAGCACAGCCCCAGCAAACCAGAACCTTAAAAAAATTCTATTTTGGAAGAATTTGGTCTTTCAAGAAAGTATCAAAATAGTCAGCTGGTGAAGACAGGTCATTGTGGGAAATCCGGATGTGTATTTTATAGCTTAGTTATAATTTTATTTTCAATTTCATATGGGGAATTGAAATGTCAACTTTCTGGCTGTAAGGCTTCCAAAGATCTTACATTAACTGGGAAGAACTACACCACAGATGATGTGAAGTTACTCTGATCTTGGGTGTATACAGTACTGATGTTTTGATTATCTGGCATTGCGGAGGAATATTCTGTGTTACTCAGACTCACAAGATGTTAATGCCGTGCTTTACCATTTCACTTTTTGTTTAGACATCTTCCCCAAATGAATTAAATGTGTCCTTGTTAGCACGAACAGTCTGCTTTTTCTCATTTTGGCCATCAATTATTATGTAGTTGTCTTGGTCTCTTGTCTTGTCCCTGAGTCACAATACCTGATGCCCATAGCTTAAGGAAGAAGAGGTTTATTTTGGGTCATGTTTCAGTCCATAGCCAGCAGGCTCCAAGCTGCAAGGCGGGACTGCATGACAGAAGGGCGGGTGGAAGAGAGCTGCTCACTGCATGGTGGACAGGAAGCAGAGACTCAAGGGAGGGTTTAGGGAGGGAAATAAAACCATGCCCACAGTAACCCCACCTCCTACCAGCAAGCCAGCTGTGAAGTCCCGCAATCCAATCACCTTTCCAAAGCCCAACTGTTAAGTGCATGCAACTTTGAAGGGGACCATGTAGACAGAAACTGTAACAGTTGTGTAATGATGCAGTGCTGTGTACAGAGCTCGCAGAGCTGGCGATCAAACTGTTGGGTTTTACTGTGAGCATTGTTGTAGTTTTAAAAAATTACTCTGATTACTTCTTTAAAATTAAACAACACTGCAGTTTTGAAATTACCTTGCTTATCCCGCCCCTTTTTCCGTTGTGTTTCAGAGACTAGCTTTCTCTCTTAGTATGAGAATTCTAAGTCCAGTTTATCAGTAGTGTACAAATTTTTATGTGCATGTGAGACCTTCCTTTTTCAAGGTTTGTTGCTTTCATTGATATTTCAAAGACCAAGGGAAGTGCTTATATAGCACTATTTTTTCAAGTTTTAGTCCATTAATGGCTCATGAAAACCATTTAGAGAGTTGTGAACAGTAGGATTTTTTAAAAAAATTTTAAATACATAATGAATCTAGGCAAAATGGCACATATGTGTAATCCCAGCACTCAGCAGGCTGAGGCAGGAGGATCACCGTGATTTTGAGGCCATTTTAGGCTACATAGTGAGTTCAAGCTAAGCATGAACTACATAGTTAGACCCTGTCTCACAATTGCAAAACAAAACATGATGAGTAGAATTGAACAAAAAATACCAGGGCATCACATAGGGAATTTTGTTTTGTGCGAAGTTTTTGTTTTATATAGAAATGGATCTGTGCCTATATAAATAGTACGTACTCATAGGGGTTGTGATGAAAATTTATTTCTTACAAGGAGTCATGAAGGATTGGAAATACACGGCTGTAGGGTGGCCCTTTCTCTTTTTTTTTCCTTTCCCCCAATCTCCAGCTGTTGCTGTTGTCTTTTCGTAGTGTGCTGAGGTCCTGTAGGTAAAGTTCAGGAGAAACGTGGCTAAGATGAGGGTACCTGAGGCTGGAAGTAGTCTTCAGAGTGTTTGCGGAATTAACTGCCTGGGAATGTTTACAGGGGAAGGTGACAGAGGAGGCTGGCTCACAGGGGCACAGCATGCTTGTTGCATTCAGAGCAAAGCTGGCCCTGTGAGCCCTGCAGGTGCAGATTCCTAACTTCCTCTGTCCCTGGCCCCTACCCAGCCCAGTGGGCAGTCTGTGGGGGTTGAGTTTTGGAAGAACTGTCTTACAGGGCAAAAACCGTGTGGCCTGTGGGTTCCACGAGTGGGTTCCACATTGTGATGAGGAGGGGATGCTAGAGTGAATGTCCTCCAGCAAAGTTGTCACCGTCATTGCTGTGGGAACCTCATCTAGGACTCACGGGGGTCCATTTGGAGCACCGGAGGGACCGGACTTGAAATGGGAGGATGGAGATCATTTTGGACTGGAGATGTTTGTGCAGTTGTGATGGAATGTATCCTTGAGAAACGGCAGGCAGACCTGGTGATTGAGTGTGCCTTTTATGGAAAGGTGGAGCTTTTCCCTCCCTTCCTCTCTTCCTCTTCTCTTTTTTGCTCTCTTCTCTTTCTCCTTCCCCTTCCAGATGTTAGAGGCTGGTCCATGGGACAGCAGGGTGACACTGTGGTAATGGGCCTGGACCTGGCGTGGTGGCTACTTAATGGTAAATGTGGTTCTTCTCTTGTAATGCGTGATGCAATAAGAAAACACCAACTTTAAATAGTGTTCAGCTGTTCATTAAAATAGTGTTATCATTCCTGAGTCCAGATGTCAGTTGGTGTAAAAAAAGAAGTGTGTGGTCACTTACTGTGGTCCCTGGAGAGGGTCTGTCCGGGGCTGCAGTTACCTGAAGGTAGAGTGGGTAGCTGCCCAAAACTGGCGTGGAATCTAAATCCCACCCGGGCCCTCAGCTGCCACCAGAAATCTTTTTCTGTGTCTCAGAGGAAGGAGGATTGTGGCTGGGAATATTTGGATTATTCTACTACATGTAGGATAGTTTAGTCTTTGGCTAATGCACGTAGAAGCTTGAAGGAGGCAACATGTGAACAGGAAACACAGGTTCCTAGGAGAGGACAGACCACTAGGTCAGGGCTTAAGAGTTAGGGTTAGCGGTGCTGTTTCCACTTGGCCCCCTCTCTGGTTCATTGAGCCTTGCAGGTGTATCGAGTACTGTTGCTGTATAACAAGCCGCTTCCAGAAATTAATGGTGTAGAACAACAACTATGTATTATACTCTCTGTTCTCCAGGGTTGCAATTTAGGCTGAGCTCAGCTTTGTCTAGCTTCTGCTCATCCCCCCTGGGATCCCTCTCGTGGCTTTAGGCATCTGGTGGCCTCCCTGGGGCCAGATGGTTTAGCATGGCCTCACTCGTATGTCTAACAACTAGCAGTCCTTGGATCTGCACCTAACTTCTCAGCAGCTGTGTAAGCTCCTTCCCGTGGTGGCTTCTGGCCAGTTATTAAAGCAGTGCAAGGAGGATCATATCTCAATACACAAGTGGCATCTAAGCCTTTGCTGGGCTCTCAGTTGATAATGTATCTGTGGTCAGATCAAGTCCCACGACCAAGTCCAGATTTAAGAGATGGGGAAATAAACTCTGCCCACTGACGGGTGGGCCCACAGAGGGTGTGGATATGTGCACAGGAATGGGAGGAATTCCTATGGCCATTCTTTCAGTTAGACTATCACAGTAGTGAGGGGAGCTGGAGAAGGGATGGCTCCGGGCTTAGTAAAATCCTGGGCTCTCTGCATAGTTCAACACCAACGGAGATAATCGTATGAGTGCTGACGGCTCCTTCCTGCTTTCTTAGCGATGTATGAATTAGTCATTACACTAGCACGTGTTTATGGGACATCAGCAGGCCAGGTCCTGTACTAGGTGGTGGGGATGGAGCTGTGAGGAACGAGAAAGACACACATAATCAAAGGAATTAGCCCCTTGCTAATGTGGCTTTGATTTCCCAATCTCAGGCAGCAGGTTTGTTCTTTATGCAAGAATGTGGCAGAGGCAGATTTTTATCCAGAACTTACCCATTGTGAGGCCTGGTTTTAGAAAGCAACTTAGTAACTGGTTTCTCTGCTAACAGCACATCTATGTGTTTTAAAAAATGTCACATGTAAGAAATTAGAGAAGGAGTCAAGGACAATTTTTTTGGGGGGGCTACCTAGAGGGTTTTTCTTTTACCCAGTGGACCTTGGTGTAATAACCAGGGTTACATGCTCATATCTGTTAATGCGACGGCTTCAAGCGTATCTGTTGGAAGCCCTTCAGGCATTTATTCAGTCTCGGGGGTCTCCAGTCTAGCTGTCCAGGTGAGTGGGAGGGTGAGGCCTGTTGGAAACCTCCTTGAGAAAGTCGTGTCTAAGTGGGATTGATTCTAGAAGTCAGATTCATTCTTTGTCAGGCGAGATGAATTGGGTCCTAGTGGTAGAATTTCAGAGATGAACGCAAAATAGAGTTTTCTTTTCCAACAGTGTCTTGTTGGCTTTTGATTAGGTTGTGTCCTTAGGAGATGAAAGCAATTGGAAAGTTAGTCTGTTTCCTTTTCCAGCTTAGGGGAAAGTCTTTTTTTTTTGCATTTTGAAACAGGGTCTCTCTGTGCATTTCAGGCTGGCCTTGAGCTCACTCTGTAGCCCAGGCTGGTCTCACTTTCTCAGCCTCCCAAGTGCTGGGATTACAGGCATGAGCCACCGCGCCTGGCGGGGAAGGTCTTTTTAATGAACATCATTGTAACCAATGTCAGACTAATCCAGCAGAGCTGATGCTTCCTCGTTTTCTGTTTGTTTTGCACCTCCTCGAATCTCAGTGGTGGCAGTACTGGAAAACCATGTTGCCCTAAAAGTGCTTCTTGTTGGGTGCCATCCGACAGCTAGAGAAGTAGGGGTTGACTCTTCCCTGCCTCATTTCCTTTTTTCCTTTGCATACTCTTCTTTCCTTTCTAGGATGTTATCACACACACATAGTGTGTTGGCATCTTTATTTCCGCTTTCTGTCTTTATGATGTTGGAGCAGCTGGGCTGAGTCACTATGTTCAGTGATGTTTCCTTGTGGCGCCGTACTAGGAGTTACACAGAGCGAACCCAGCACCACTTACGCGGCTGGGAATTTAGGATCGGAACAGAAAGAAGCTAAATGCCGTTCTGGTCCCCAGGGTGGAGGGTTAGCTAGTGTCTGTTGTAGTGCAGCACTGCTCCCCCCCAGGTACATTTAAATTTTACAGCAAATTGAAAATCCGCTGAGTGTCCTCTTCATCAGAAAGTGCCTTTAAATTCTGCTCTTAAATTCGCGTATCATAGCACGTTAGCTACAGTATGAGATTATGTGGAGTCTCCCGAGGAGAACTGTGACCATAACACTGTGCTGAGTCCGAGGCTCTGTGGAGGGAGACCCAGGAGTTGTCCCCGGGCAGTGCCATGGCACTGTGGCTTAGGTCTGGGTGAGGGTTGACTGGAGGCGACAGAAACCTAGGCTGTAACAGAGAGCAGGGGTGTTGCTTACTGTTGCCAGTAGCTGGTGATGAAATTTTTGGCAGGGCTGTGGAGAGCTCTTATCCAGAGTCTTCAACGAATCTCGAATCTCGGGATTTATTTTGAAAGTTGTTTGCAATGTGTAAACCTGCTTTCCATTTGTGGGCAGAGGGAACAAACATCACCGACCGACCACCTGTCTGCAGAGAGGCGGAGTTCCTGAAAAGCATAACAGGGTGCTTTGCCAGGGTGAAGCAGTGAGCTAGTGCTGGTTTTAAAAGAGTAAAATAGCCCTGCGATGCTGAACTTTTTGCACTGTGCTTTGTAGCTCCATTTTCTTCTTTCTTTTACAGACATACATCGGAAGTGTGGTTATATCCGTTAACCCCTACCGGTCTCTGCCAATTTATTCTCCAGAGAAAGTGGAAGATTACAGGAATAGAAATTTTTATGAACTGAGCCCTCACATGTAAGTATGAGATTAAAGCACCAAAGTTTCTCTTCCACCCCACAGATGCAGGGTTGACAGATGTGTGCAGCTGTGTGCCTCGCTTCTTAGGAAAACGGTCATCTTTTTTTTTTTTTTTTAAATTTCAACTGCTAAAGTAATGTAGAGATTAATAGATGTGCCTTATTTTTTTTAAAGACAAAATATTTCTGTATGTAAAATATTTGTCAGGAAAAAAATCCTGCATCTGTAGCAGCTGCTGCTAATTAGTTTTGCAAATAAAACAGGAATGTGCATTGTTTATTATGATTATGAGGCCATGCAGCATTTTTCAGAGTCCTTTGGGGCCAAGAAAGATTCCAAGTGTTGGGTTATGTAGTGGTGTTTAAGGACCAAAACGGGTACCCTTGGATTTCTAAACTGGGGTTCACCAAGTAAGGACAATAGGCTGATGATTGACCTTCGCTGAAGTTTGTCACCCCTTTGATTTTTCTTTGTTGCAGTAAGGTCCCTTGTTTGTGTCAGTGATTCCTTCTCAAGGAGTCTTCCCTTTGTCAGCTCTGTTGCTGTGGTTCTGTCAGTTTACACCACCAGAATTTCGTCCCCCTTCTGAAAGGGGGTATCCCGGAGGACGCTTTCTTAGGTTTGGTGGGTCAGTGGCAGAACTGGATTTCTAGATCCTAGAACTGTAGATTTCCCAAATAAAGATGGAAAAAAGTGAGAATATCCATATATTATCACAGGGAATGCCGTACTTTATTTCTCAAGTGAGGCTCTGTTTACTGAGCCGGCTCCTCACTGTTTACATTCCCCTGCCTGTCGTGTTGAAGGAAGAGGAGAGGGAGAGGGGCCAGGCCAAGGTTGTGTAATGAGAGCCTCAGGCTCTCATTTCCTGCCACCTCCTCTGTGGGCATTTGAGTGATTTACCAGAATCCAAGTTCCTAAGACTGTCGTTTGCTTCCAGCAACCCATGGTGACCTCCAGAGGGGCACTGGCAGGCACAGGTGGGTTCTTTTTGTTATAAGCTGTTGATCAGATTTCATATACCCTGAGAAGGGTGGCCAGTCCCTTGCCTGGGACTCCTGTGTGCACAGATGTCACACGCCCTGCGAGGCAGCTGTGTATTCCTGCCTCGTTGACTGCGTTTTTGCCATGGTGCTGTCCTCTTGTGCTGGAATCACCCTAGATGGTCAGGACACGTATCTCGGGATATGTGTACGTAAACACCAGTGGGGTAATACCCAGAAAGTGTCTTGAGTGTGGAACGAGGCGTTGGTTACTAGGATGTTGGGTTGTGGCATATGAAAATGTGAGCCACCAACCCATAGTGAAGACGTGTTCACAGTCTTTCTAGGGAAAGTGGTAGGAAAATCAGAAGGGCTGATTTTAGCCATTGAGAAACCTGGAGACAGTTTTGGTTGTCACATCTGGGTGCAGGAGGTGCTGCCAGATGTCTTGCAGTGCCATTGGGAGCTTCATGATCATGCAGTTATCTCTTCAGTGCCCTTAGTGCCAAGGTGGAGAAACCCTGAGGAGAAGGAGTCTGCAGAAAGTCTTTATCCTCTGTAGCAAATGGTGATATCTGGGGCTGGTTTTCTTCTCGAAGTAGATTTTGATAGTCATCAAATTACTTTGTTCCTTAAGAAAAAGAAAATTTGAAGTTGGTTTTGTAAAATTATCTGTGTTTTTGTTTTTTTTTTATTTACATGGAATTGAACTCGTTACCTTGTGCTAGCCAGGCAGGCGCTGTGCAGCTGAGCTATATCCCTGGCCCTATCCCTCTTGTTAAACCCTCACAATGAAATATTTTTATATGCTGCCCAAATATTTACTTGAAATTTGAGGCCTTGAAGCCATGCTTCTCCAAAGTCGGGTGTAGGCTGGCAGGGTCCAGGAACTTGTGAGAACTCTGGTCCCCTCGGCCTTCTAGCTTAACATTTTTCACAAGTTTTCCAGGTTATTCTTATATACATTCAACTTTGAGAACCTGTCGTTTGAGATGTGTATTTCCACTATTTTCCTTTCCTACTTGCTGTAAAGCATCATCTTCGATGATAATAAAATACTAATGAAGACTAGTGTGTATTATCTACCATGTGAGGGCACTGCCTTCCATACAAGTGTAACAATTCACTTCATGCTCAGAGTAAACTTGTGAGGTGGATGCTGTCACAGAAGGGGGAATTGTTAGAGAAAGACCACGTGGTTTGTGCAGAGCCACACAACTGGTGGGAGTCTAACCTGGTATGAATTAGTTGGTCTTCGCACCCAGAAATGGTTCTTCCCATTTCATGGCAGGGCCTTGGACTGTGCGTGTCCACCTAGCTGCCCTTGCCTGTGCTCTTGTACCCCAGATCCTCCAAGAGAACCATGATCATGCCTCAGTTTACCTCCAGAATCTCTCCCACAAGTCATACTTCCCTTTTGCTGTTTAATCTCTATGTTGGAAATGGTTAGGCATCTGATAGATGGCTCTTCTAGAAAGAATATAGATGTTCATACACCAGAATCTCCATTTATGTCCCTGTCCTAGAAGATTCCTGCAGGAGGCTGCAGGGCATAGCCACCCCGGTACACCTGTGCACCCCGGCAGGTAGCAGTCACCACCAGCAGTAAAGTGAAATAAATTCCCAGTGTGCTGAGGCTAAGCAAAAAATTCTTCCCATGGTCCATAGATCACAATGTGGGGTGCAGGTGGCCGTTTCCCTAATATGTGTGAATTTGCCACCCCTGCCCCAACAGTTTGCTGTCTCCCACCATCTCTACTTTCTCGGTCTCCCATTGCATGCTTTTCCCTCCTGCTGTCCCAAAGCTCTGCCTTCCAGCCCAGGGTGCCATTAGAGCCCCCCACCGTGCCCAGGTCTGTGGCTCTCGTTGAGGGTCACCTAGTGACCTTGACCTTGCCTGTAGAGTCTGAGTGTTTTCACTGACCTTGGCAGCTTTGGAAGAGGGCAAAGGGTCAGTAAAACCCTAGTGAGCAGGACTTGGGGTCCAATGCTGCTGCTTCTAGTGTGCATGCTCTGTTGTCTTGAGCAAACTGAAGAAGCTTCCTCTTGGAGAAATAAGTCATTTGTTCTCTTTAGTGGGAAGATAATTACTAATGCATGGGGGTTTTGTGGTTGATATGCTGATAATATAATTGTCTGGAATCTTTGAAGTGCCGGGCATGAGATGGGGCATGGCCCTTTGGTAAAGGTTAGCCGCTGCTTGTTAAGGGTGACCTTCCAATAATTGTTACAAGAGGAGATATGGGACGCATGTCCTGCTGTCTCACGTGCCCCTGCTCTTCCTGAGCAGGGCGTTTTCCACTTCTTTTACTGTGTCGCTCTGCACTGTTGTCTGTGACTGTGCATCTGGGACAGTCTTCAAGACTGTCCAGTCTTGAAACAGGGCTAGTTCTAGACTGGTTTCCCTCTAAAGGCTGGCCTGGCAGTCTCAGGATTTTTGTGATATAAGGGAATAAGGTGACTTTGCACTTTTGATATATGTTCCCTGCAACCATGCCCGGACTTTGGTGTCAGTTTGAATAGAAAACTATTTAAGGAGTTGCTTAGACCCTGTGCTAGAAAGCTTCATTGATGAATTTAGCCAGGTTTTATTTGGTATCTAGTTTGAGCTGTTGTTAGTCTGCAAAATCCCCCAGATTCTTTCCCTGTAATGCACGTGTCTGAAGGGCTGGGAGTGTAGCTCAGTGGTAGAGTGATTGCCTAGCCCAAGACCCAAAGTAATCTTCAGGACTGTGGAAAACAATAATGAAATGTCAGTGTCCCAAATTTCCCTTCAAAGTTTAGAGAATTGAAAAAAATAAATTCTAGTAAGAGCATGACTTTCAGTGTAATAGTAGGAAATACACAGAAATAAAATAAAAATCGTGTGGTTTCTTACTCAGTCTTTTCCAACAGCGGTTTTCCATTGTCCCTGCTTCCCCAGAGCTACTCTCCAGCAAGACCCCCCTTTTCCAGCTCCTGTCCTTGGCTGGACCCACAATGTGCAGCACCTTTGAGCCTGGTATCCCTGGGCCGCATCCCCCAGGAAATGTGCTATCGAGTGACAAAGTCTATACTTTTTCTAATCACGTAAAGCATGTGTTTCCATTGTGATGTTTAAAAATTCTTTGAAAATAAGAATTAAAAAAAACAAATGGTATCCCAGGGAGAGCTTGGTATGTTTCTAACAAGTGAGTCCCTCTATCCATTGAGAGCTGCCTCAGGTTGACTAAGTGGGAAATAGCAGAGAAGGGTGAGAGGGGGAAGGGGTTGAACTGTTTCCTTCCTTCTAGTCAGGGTGGCCCTAGGGCGGTGCTCCTCTGCTGTGTCATCACCCGGTCCCGGGCCCTCGCTGGGGGGTCGCCCTTGCCTCTGCAGCAGCTGATACAACTTGTCCTCAGCAGGCAGACCTCCTGTCATCGCAGCTCCTTATTCTCCCGCCCAGCAGCCTCCGTGCTGTTCTGAACTCCCGGCGCCTGGCCTTGAGTGCTGTGCGGGGTCTAGCTTTAGGTCGTCTTTCCAGCCCCAGACCGCGCTGCTCTCCAGCATGGAACCAGCTCCTGAGCTTGGCCACCGTCTTCTCCTTTCAGCCCCTCCTGCCACGGGGTGGACCCCGTGTCCACCACTACAATCCGCCTGTCTTCTGTGGTCTCCATCAGCTCCGCTACAATCCACAAGGGCCCTTTCCTGCCTCAGTTACCGGAACCCCTCCTGCTCTTCCACGCTGCCCTCCTTCGATGCTGGATTGCATTTCAGTATCTGAAGCGGGGAGAAGCTTTTATAAAGCTAGGAAATCTGCCCATCGCGGTGGTTCTCAGTGCTTTGCTTTCAACAGTTCAATAACGATAAAACAAAAGAGACCGCAGATCATTATTCATTGTGCTGTGTTGGCATTGTATTTGACAGTCCCGTGAAACCTACCAAACAGGACTTGGTAGGCTACCCAGGCATTTATCCTAAGTTCATGCAGTATAGTGAGAATTTTTTCTTTTTTTATTAAAGGAGCTTATTTCTGTGGTGCCCTTGAACCCCAACTGTTGGTTCAGTTCGTGATTATGCTGCCTGCACCCCTGCTGGAGGGAAGGTGCCACTCCAGGGAGGGTGTATGATGGCACCTGGACCAGCCCTTCTGGCAGTCCCCGCTGAGGAGAGTGACCTTAAATTATGCTATCATATGTCGTTAAATTAGGTTCTACTGCCGGCCTGTCACATTAGGGCTTCACAGGCATTACTGAAAGCGTGCGGTCTTTCCATTTACTGTAATTGAAAAACTTCATAAAAATTTAAAAACTTAGGAAAATGAGTTAAGGCTTTGGAAAATTCCTGGTTACTTCCACTTACAAACGGGAGAGTAGTGAGCAGGAGGACTTGACAAGTGTCAGTGTCCGACCTGAGCCTTCTGTCCCCGGAACCTTTGACCTTAGCTTTGTGCCAGTCTGAGTTTGTCAGTCCTCGTGCTGTTGGCCAGGATGACATTGCTGGGGTGCTGTGTGTTTCGAGTCCTGGTTAATCCTGCTGTTATTTTACCACATTCAAGGTGAGCCAGATAAACGTTAGAAAACATTTCTAATCGTATCTCAGAATGTCCAAGTGCAGTGGTGGAGTTTACAGAGCTTGGGTTAAGGGTAGGGCGGGAGTCCTACACACCGCGCTGTATAGCATAGTGGAAATTCTCTTAGTAAGATTGTGTTTAAGAGCTCTTGTAACAAGATTGCAAATTCACTTTTTTCTTTTCTTTTTTTTGAGGCAGAGTCTTACTGTGTAGTTCAGGGTGACCTTGAACACACTCTGTGACCAGGGTGGCCTTGAACTTGCCGCAGTTCTCCTGCCTCAGCCTTCTGAGTGCTGGGATTTACAGGTATAATCTGTAAGATTACAGATTCTTGCAGACAGATTGCAAATTCTTGTAAAAGCTTCTTGTACAATGGAATGTGAAAGTGCTTTCTCACAGGTCTGTGTGTGATACTGCCATGGCTGTTTATTATTTCTTTCATTTTACTTTTGACCTAGTTGAGCCTTTACTTAATCTGTTACCTCCCAAAACACTACATGCAGAAAAGTTTCATGCTTTTCCATCTGGCGTGCTTTTTACTTACTGTTTAGAGAAGTTGCTCATTTACTGAGCAAATATTTCTGGAGAGCTTACCATGTGCTTTTAGTAGTGAACAGAGTAAGTGAAAGTCTCATCTTTAGGATAATATTTCATCCTAAGTGGTGAGAAATTGAAATTGTTCATTCCATCTGTTAGGAGGGAAAAAAGAGAAGAGGGAAGGAAATTTTTGTGAAAGAGAAACAGTGATTTCCAGGGATGCTCTCAGCAGACTCCTCTGAGCCACGTCCTGTGACGTGAGGGGATTGACGATGTGGCCTCCGTGGTTGTGCGTCTTGGTCCTCTCTCCCACATGACAGGAGCAGCTTTCGCAGGACGGACTCCGCCCTCTGACTGCTTCCTGCTTTAGAGTCTTGAGTTAGTGTCTCTCTTGCCATCTTGAAAATACCTAAACCCTTTGCTGTGCCCTTTGCTATGTATGCGTGGTTGTCATCTGTTGAAATGAGCAGAGGGAAGGCCTCAGGCTGGCTTCAGTCTTCTGGGCTGTGTGTTTGCGTACTTCTGGACAACCCCGGATTAGCAAACCTCTTTCGTGTCGGAGTGCAGGGGCCCCGGGTTCAGGGCAGCCTTCGTGAGGGGCGGTATTTCAGTGGCTCCTCGGGGTAGGGGTGAGCCATGGGCCATGCTGAGAGGAGAGTGTCTTGTGTGAAAATCCTCTACTAACTTGAAAACTTCCTGCAGCCGGGTTGGGGGGACACAGGCACAAAGTCTCTGCTATTTGCTCAGCTTCTGTCGGTACTTCATGAATTGAACTTGCTGCCTCTGACCGTCAAACTTTTATTCCCAGTATTACTTTATTGGAGTGACTTTCAAAAAGTTTCTTTTAGAATACACTCTCTTGGCCGAAAGAGATCACAGCTGATTTCTTTTTCAGATTATGTTGCCTCTTAAAGTGGAGAAGTTGGTGTGACGCCAGCCTAGTATTTTTATCAGGAACATTTTTTTAGTTGTGAAGTGCTTCCAGTGTGTCTAGGAAGTCTTGAGGATTCTAATTTCTAGACCCTCAGCAGTTGTATCATTTCTTACCATATATACATCTCAGACTTGAACTTATCTTGGGGGGACTTGTGAAGCTAAGCGTGTGTTCCTACCAGTATATATGATAGACTCTTCAAGGGAAAAGTGTGGATATGAAAGAAAGAGGCCATTTCCTGTTAGTGTCACTGGTCTTTGGCAGGCTCTGAGAAATCCTGTGACACCCTGGGAAGGGTCATTTCATGACGGGTTTGGGGGACCCCAGGCAATGAGGAGGGTTAGCCTAGTGTGTCGCCCCGCTGAGAACTGCAGTTAGAGCATACTTGGGGAACCCCCATGTAGAGGGTTTGTCATTGACATAAGCGTGACCCTGGTGGTGGGACAGGGGTGTCAGGCAGAGGGAGCCATTGGGGTTTGTCTGGTTACGGGCTGGCTGTCCCCAGCCCTGACCCGCTGTGCAAATTCAGCAAACCCAGGAGTGATGGGACAGAGCTCAGCAGGGCAGGCATGGGGCTCACAGAGGGAGGCCAGGGAGCCAAGGATGGGGGAAGACATAGATGTAAAGGAGACCAGAAGGCCCCTGTGTCCGTGCCCAGGATGGGGGCTGATGTCTGTGTCTGTGGTCCAGGACATGTTAGGACGCCAGTGAAAGTGAAGGCATCTCCTCTGCTTCCTGTTGCATCCCTGTCATTACTGGTCGTGTCCCCTGTACTCTGAGTGTCTAGGTTGGGCGGGAAGTGGGATGTCCCAGTGGGGCAGGGGAGGAGGGGCCAGTGAGGCTCTTGGATGACTCTACCAAATGGGTTAGGGATAGGATTCCAGGCCCAGGGAAGAATTATTCAGCCAGAGGGGAGAGTGTCGATGCAGACCTTTGTTGCTCGAGTGCCTACTGTGTGCTGGATGCCAGTGCAGTTCCTGGGGATCAGAGAAGCAGATCGCAGCACAGAGAGACAAATACACAAAAGAAGTGAGTGACTGAATGGTATCTTAGGCAGTGACAAGTGCTGTAGGGAAGAGAGCAGGGCAGAGACACAGGGCTGCATAGTTTGCATTTCACTAGGGCGGCCGGGCATGCATGGTGGAGAAGGTGGGATTTCAGAGGCTCCTTGGGGGTAGGGGCTGAGGCATGGGCCGTGCAGGCTGAGGGAGGAACCCATGCGAGGTCCAAAGGGAAGATAGGTCGGTGACGACGAAGTGTGTTGCTGGTGGAGACCTGTATGCTTCTCAAGGTGAGGCCACGAGGTACAAAACAGGGCGGAGAGAGGACACGGAGAGGAAGGCCTGGCCTGCTGGGAAGTGTGTGTGAGCAAAGGACCTGCACTAAGCAGGGGGAAGGAGCCCTGCAGTCACCTTGGGGTTGGGCAGTTCTGGAGCCTGGGGCAAGAGGGTCTCACAGAGTGAGGTGGAGGGGCCTGGGAGGCTTTCGCCGTAGACTAGACCGGAAGGGACAGGGCAGAAGGCTCATCCGGGGAAGGGGACATTTCAGAGACAAATGTGTAGAACACACAGGTTGACTGCCAGGGGAAGGAGGAGGAGGATGGGAGGCCAGTCATGGCTTCCAGCTGGGATGGGACATTGCGGTCGGGCACCTTGGAGCTGCCTGAGGAGGTGCAGCAGGGACCAAAGAGCGTGGCCCAGGTGCTCTTCTGATGTGAACCCGGAATGGCGGTGCCTCCCGGCACCTCCGTGGGCGTCCGCTCCCCATGAGAGGTAGGGCAGGGAAGGCTCACGTATGAGAGATAGCCACCCTTGGGTGCCTTACCCTGTGCCCGGTGTGGACAGGTGTACCAGTGCTCCTCAGTGCCTCAGCTGAGATCCGCGTCCCCTCTGGCGTGTGTTCCCGTGCAGCTGCTTTACCCTGAGGAAGTCATTCACTCAGGTTCAGCTGCAGTCTCAGGCTCCTCACAGGGCATCTGTGCATTGCTTTGGCCTGAACCTTCCTCCAAGGCATTTGCTGTTTGGGAAGCAAACAGACCCGTGTGTAGGCCAAGTCCTGTGTTTTGCATGGAGAGCTGTCCACCAACCGTAGCCATTTTTACCAGTGAACAGATTTTATAGCATTCTTTTCCTATTCTCCAGTCAGACGTGAAGTCTCAGCACTGAGGCCTTCCTGCCTCCCCCAGCACCCTGGAATTCCCTTATCTCATCTGTTGTCTTCTCGGTCACTAACTGCAGGTGTGTGTTTCTTCGGATCATTTCTGGCCCCACTTGTGTGGCCTTTCTCAGCTCTAGCAGATTTCCGACATGGCTGGGTCACTCCGTCCTGACTGGAAGCACACACAGGGTAAACACAGACGTCACAGGGAAGGGAGGCCTCAGTCCACCAGGCTGTCCCACTGCAGGTGCCAGCCACAGGCGAGTCTCCTGGGCTGCTCACACGTCTGTGCAGACAACCACAGACCCAGGGTTCTCCTGGCCCCCTTCTAATGTTTTGGAGAACTTTCTGGAACGAACCACTCACATTGCTATGGGACTGCTCCTGACTGCGTCCTTCCCAATAAGCCGATAAGGGCAAAGGACAGATTTTCTAGTTCTGTGAGTGGTTCACATCTGACATATCAGTAAACATTTGAGTCGTGAGCGCTGAGCTGTCTGCTCCCATCTTGGGCTCCCCCTCCAGGCACACCCCATCCTGTCAGTCCCCTCAGTCTTTAAGCAGAGGGCTCCTCTCCCCCACTGCACACCAGCCTTTCCTGTGTTCATCAGCAGACGTCCGCAGCGTTTCTCATCATTCCTGTCTCCTAGCTACCCACTGTGCTGAGGGGATGGGGTAGCCTCCAACGGTCCCCACTTCTGCTGTCCACTGTGTCCTCTCTCATCCTCTCTCCCCTCCAGGTGTCTTTCCTTTCCAGGTGTTAGGACCACTGTCCAGAGCGACCTGCTCCAAGGCGCCCTTTGTCTCTGCTGTTCGTAGCCCCGCCCCTTGGCCTGCGAAGTCAGCCCCCTCGCCCAGTGTGTTTGCTCCTGCTCCTCAGCCCCTTCCTGCAGCCGCACTGGCCTCTGGGTGTTCTCGGGATGGGCATTGGCCCCTGCCCTCGCTCTTCCTTCTTTCAGGGCTTGATGTGCTGCCCGCAGTGAGAAAGAGGCTCAGGTGTCCAAGGACTCTCAGAATGCACCACCAAAGACAGTGGTCCTTGGCCAGCCCTGCTCTGTCCCTGGACATCGTGTTTTGTCCCAGCCTGTGCGTTACCTGGCATTACACTGTGTGTTCTTCTGTCTCTTTGTCCTGTGTCCTGATGTAGGACGTAGTCCTCATGAGGGCAGCGCTGTGGTGACTTCACATCCCCTGAAATCACAGCATCTGTGGCAGCGCCCGGCATAGCGGCACTGCACCCTGAATCCTTAGAGGACCAGTGTGTGTGGGGGCTACTGTTGGTTAGAAACTGTGTAGAAGACGCAGCTTTGTCCTCATAGAGCGTCCGGTCTATGGTAGGGCCATGGTGTGGCTCTGTGTCATTTTAAGGTCACAATATATAAGCAGGCCCTTGGAATGTCACAGGCTGTTACCACGGGTTCCAGAATCTACTGATGTGTCCCTTATGTAAAGTGATGTAGGGCTGGGGATTTAGCTCAATGGCATAAATGCCTACCTTGCAAGCCTGTGGTCATTAGTTTGATCTCCGGTACCAATAAAGAAAAAAACAAACAAACCAAAAAAAGTACAATGTAAAGTGATGTAGCTTTTACACGTACCTGGTATGCGTCCTCTCCTTTAACTTGTCTCTACATTACACCCCATAGAGTGTAATGCTACGTAAATTATTGTGTTGGTTAGGGAAGGGTGGAACGAGAGAAGCCCGTGTGTTGCACCTTTTTGGAGAGTATCCTTGACTCCACAGATGGGAACCCACAAACCCAGCAGGCCAGCTGTGCTTACAAAGCCAGGCAATCAGCTGGAAGCACGGAACATTGTTTTGGAGATTCTGGAGATTCTGCCTGCCCTGTGTCTTGAAGGGATTTTCAGAATCGGAGGCCATGGGGATGTAATAACTTGCTCTGTGGAACAGAAAGGAGCAGACCAGTTTTGGCTGTGGCATAATGAGGCAGGGTGTTAGGAAAGGGAAAATGGATTTGAGTTGAGATGATCACTACATGTAGAAGTCTTTTTTAATTTTATGAAAACATTCACATACCGGTGTGCTTGAGTCATGGGGTGGATTGAAGCTTACGAAGGCTACTCCAAAGTCCTAGGGGGAGAGCGCAAAGAAGGGCATTCCTTGAAATTACAAGCTTATATGTCTGGAAAAATCGCCATCTCGCATTTCAGTCACCAACTGGAAAAAGTTTTCAGACTTGTTAAATATGCCTAAATGCGTGTGTGTGTAAATTCGGCATTTTAATGAATGAGTGATGAATGACCGAACATTGAAATAACTTATAAGTATAAACAGATGTTAATTCATTTATGTTTTATGACAGAACCTCTTGTTGCTATTAGTGATGAATCATAAATGTCATGCAGAGGGAGGGCATTTGATACAAAGTAAACCGTTTGCAACCTTTATTGCTATCCAGGAGGGACGTATGCTGCTTTGCCTAGACTGCTGACCCCTTTGGGAATTCGTGTCCAACATCTGGACCCGTGGTGGTCAGGGTGAGGTCTGACAGTGTCCTGCGTTACAGTAGAGCTCTCCTAAGCCTTATCGATGGCTCGGCCTGATTTATTAGTATAGCGTAAAGAGTTAGGATGCGTACTTTGTCTATAACTCTCTGCCCTTCAGTTCACCTCAGTAGTGAAAAGTAAGAGAGGAGGTAGGGGAAGGGAGGATTTGGATGGTTTCCATGACGGACTTCTACCTACGGGAAGAACATTGAGGTGTAAGGCTGGAAGGGTCCATGGAAACTTTCATCTTCAACTTTTATAAGGTAGGGGTTGTGGTGGGCACTTGAGCATTTCCTTGGAAACTGCTAGTTTTTCAGCCTTGCTTTGCTTTCAGAAGACGTATTCTCACCCTCATAGAGCCGCCTTCACGCGTTACCACACAGGGCTGCTGCTGCTGTGTGTATTTATAATTGCTTTGGTTACTATCACTAGCAGAGACTTGTGTATTTTGCATGTGTAAATAGCATGGTGAATAACAACAGACCTTCAAAATGGAAGAGTCTGATCTAAAGTCCTAGAAATGTATTAAAGCAAAATGTTACTAAAGCATAAAGATGTTAAATATCTAAATTATTAAACGAACTCATGTCACTATTTTAAGATTACATGATAGAGGTGAGTCACTGCTATCTGGTTACTCATTACCTGGCGCATAACTATAAGGAAGAAGGAAGTGTGGAAACTCTTACGGGTCTGTGCTGGGCATTGTTCTAAAACAAACAGAAAATGTTATGTAGTGCTTTGAATACTTGCTTCCTTTTCATAATGCGACTTGTGTTCTACAGTGTCCTATCTGTGACGGTGAATGCCAGACTTTGTCTTGCGGGGATAATTTAGGTGCCGTGAGTGTATTTTAAAACTTTCAAATCTTTGCCATTTCCTGTTTAGTGACTTTACCATTTCTTTGGAATTCTGTAGCATTGACCTTTTTAAAGATGAAACTCTGTCCTAAGTAAAATTCTGTCTGTGAAAATAGAGACATTCAGTTCGATAGATTCGTAGTTAGTTTTCGGATGGAAGCTTTACTTCACCCAGCCCCTTCCTGGCCCTTTCCCCTCACCACTCACCCCAGCCCTGCTGTCTCTCAGGGTGCCTGCAGGGTGGCAGCTCCCTTTCGGAGCCCCTTCCCCAAAGGCCACCCAGAGGTCCTACACGTGCTGTCCATGCTGTCATCCTGTCACCGTCCCGTGTACCTCACTGTCTGTGTACACTGTCTGTGTACCTCACTGTTTCCTGTTGAGTGTCGGATCTTATGAGAGTCAGCAGCCCTAAGCAAGGGGGAAGCGTCACGCTCACTCTGCTGGCTGAAGGTCAGTGGTCTTCGAAGTCCACCTTGGATGTTGCTTGTCTGTAGTTACCTCCAGGTAACTGATGTCTAATGTCCTAATATCTGTGTACCTTATGAAATATACATAACATCAGGAATTCAAAGTTTAAAAAAATGACGAATAAAGAGATACAAACAGAAATTCTGATACTGTGTGCTCAAACCCTCGTGGCTCGTGTTGGACAGGCCCGAGAGGCCTGCACTTCCCTTTTAGGCCTCATTTAAGTTCCGTGGTAGTATTCACAAATACTTATTTTTAGCGTTCAGCTGTTAGGTGCTGACAGCTAACACAGTTCCCACCTGTCGTAGATGAAAGTCAAGGTTGTCGTCTTAAATATTGAGGTCTAGTAGGGGAGTATAAGGGGCGTAATATGTTAGAATAAGTAGTGCTGTGTTTGGGGAGTACTCGAGGCTTACAGCGAAGGTTTGTTTCTCACTGGTAGCATTGTCTGATGGGGGTCACCTGGCTGTCCTCTACATGGGGTTGGAGATCTTTACTGTTTTTATCTTGTCTTGTAATGTCTGAACATGGTGCCCATAAGGTTGCTGTGGAAGGTGGAGAAGGGAGTATGGGTCAAGCCTCTTCGATTTGGCCAAGCACAGCCCTGGGAGCCCATCTTGCCACAGAGGCTGGGAAGTGTAGTCCAGAAGAGGTAACTGGAATGGGATTTAGTGAGCGTGTCCCTCCAGATGGCTCTCTCAGGAGGGTTGTTACTGTGTGATGATCCAGCCCATGGGCTGCACGTTAGCAAGCGTTTGCATGAGTTTAAACTGTTCAGTTGTATAATTTAGAAAGACAGTTCTCTTAAACTATTTCAGAGCCTTTTTTCTCCTTACAGTTGTAATCATAGTGCATTTCCATATTTCCAGTTTAATCTTGACTGCACTGCTACAGAAATTAAACTAGTCACTTGTCTCTTACGTTTGTTACTTATTTTTTCTTCCGCTGACATTCGGCACAAACAATGGCGAAGTTTTGGTTTATTACGAGCAGCGGGTTTTATTAATGGCACATGTTTACTCTTGTTTGTGGAAGTAGTGACTATTGTAGTGTTAATTGAAGACGTGTCTAGATGCTGGTAATTTTGCTGCAGTAGATCTCTCTTTGGTCCAATTCCCGTCTTACTGATTTTCTTGGAACCAGTATGTCTATTGGGATTTTTTAGAAAATTAGATGCTGATCTCTTCTCTGTTTATCATATATTCATCTATTGAGAATTTTGGCAAAATGATTATAACCAGCTTTGAAATTTAAGCCAGTGCCATGTTAATTTTTTTGGATCCAGCTCTTCCCAGATGGGTGATGAATAAATAAAAGTCAGTTTCCTGTGCACTCAGGAATTTAAAATTGTGTTAAGGACAATTTTAATTAAACTTTCTTATCCAAATATGGATGTAGTCAAAGATCAAAGATGAAAATAGCAAAAGTTACAGCAAGAATTGCCAAAAAAAATTTTGTTAAGAAAGGGAACAGTATTGGGTTTGCTGGAAGAGAAGGGAAGGCTTCTTCAGGTGGTTAGGTAATGGATCAGGGGATAAAACATAGTAATAAACAGAAAATACGCAAATAATTTGAGTCCATATAGGATCTATCACATTAGTCATGAATTAATACTTCCTGTTTCTATAACATGAATCAGAGCAGTCGGTTTTTGAAGTTCCTCTTGACTCATCAGTGCTATAAATTTTAAATCATAATCTTTTTAATTCTGCTAAGCCTATCTACAGAAGAACCTATAAACAAAGGAACTTTTCCTACTCCTGTTAACAGTTTTATAAATGAAGGCACAAGGCTTCTGAGAAACTGACTTTCTTTGCTTAGAAAAAGACTTATATTGTGAGGCACGTTGACCCATTCATCTTTCTGGCCTCCTCCACCATCTCCCCTTCCATCCCCAGACAAAAAGCTCTCCGTGTGCTTATGGATCTTAGTCATAACCCCTGCATTATTTGTTCTGACTAGTTATTCTGTCTTCTCACATTCGTACTTGACTGGAGTCAGCTTTGTGTTTTATAGTTAATATAGGAAAATAAAGTATAGCCTTTCCGAGTTAGAGCAAAGGTAGCCTTCGAGGTGACCCAAGTGAAAGTTAATATTATGAAGTCCTCCCTGGCTATTGACAGTGAACTTTTCACTTTCTGACAGTGGAAGCAAAAAGTTACAGTTATTTCTTTGTGTGTAAAAATCAAAGCGCACCGCTTGCTTGAGGGAAACAGGATTTTCCTTGCCAGTTCCAGGTGTAAAAGAGGTTTCTGTGATGGGACTTCGGATGTGAAGGATGCCATAGTGGGCAGTATCTCCCAAGCATCCCGGTGGGGAATGGTGAATTTTGCATAGCTGCTGCTGCCTGTCACCAAGCCAAAGCAGAGGAAAAACGAGGCTAGAAGTTTCCGTCGGTGGCTGTCACTGTTGGCTGCAGAATCTCTCAGACTCTATAGGGTGTGGGGCCGGGGACGCTGGTCCTAAGGTCCCCTGGGGGTTCCTGTGTGCATCCAAGCATGAGACCCACTGGGGAAGGGGCCGACTTGGCGATGCTTCCAGTAGATTAAAAATACAAGGAGCAGATAGATTCCAGCTCTTCCTTCAGTGCTTTCGACTTCTAGGACAGTTGTTTGTCTTTGTTTTCCTTTTTGTCTTCATTGAGCTCAGGCAGTCATCCTGCCTCAGCCTTCTGAGTAGTTGCAGTTACAGGTGTGTACCACCGTGCTTTGGTCAGAACCAAAACATACTAAGTAATAGGTTGAAGTGTTACCATTTTGTGATAATTTCAAAAGCAAATCAAGACTCGTTGGGAATGGGTGGCCTGTCATCTCTGGAGGGATGGAGACCAGAAAGCCAGTGCCCTCCACTGGGATGGGTTGCTGGTGATGGTGCCTGTTCTCTGGGGCTGCAGAGTTACTACGGAGGCTGATATTTGCATATCTTGGGTATTTGAAGATACAAATTTGAAGAGTGCACTTAAGTGCGTGCATACCTGCGTGTATTCTTTAGCAGTAAGGTTAGAATTGCTGATGTAGAATAACTGCAGGAATTACAATTCCCTGCCTGGTTGCTTATGAAAGTTGCAGTAGGTCTTCCTCCAATGAGAGTTCAGTTTGAAAATCTCCAGAGTTGATTCGGCTCTGTCCTGGACTCTTAGACGTGCTTCCCTCCCCGTCACCAAGCCTGCTGCAGGCAGATAGAAGGCTCCGGCCTGAGTCCTCTGGACCACTGCAGGACACAGCACTAAAGCGATGGGGCTCAGATCTCAGGAGGGAGGAGCGGGGGTCACCACAGGGGTCCCCGAGGGATTCTCGTGGTGGTAAAGATTCAATGTGTGGGGTCCCTGACGATGTACTAGTTCCTTAGCACATTTTGAGCCCTTCTCTTCTGCATATCCATGCGGGTGATTTCCGTGGTGCAAAAACACGGGCTCTGAATGTAAATTCACAGCACTGGAATTCACATCCTCCTTTGACAAAGAGGTCTTCTTCTGGGGAGCCAGAAGGAGGCTGTGGCGGTGACTCTGAGGACAGGGGGAAGGGAGACCCTTGAACTTAAGGCTTTAAGGGCAGAGACGACATCATTTTCATCTCCACCTCCTCCACTGTGCTGGGACAGTTCCTGGCAGATGGTAGGCACTTAGTAAATACCAGCCTCAGAACCCAAGAAGAAAATAAAGATAAAAGTGATCCATAGAGCTCTTCCTTTCTAAACCTATGAATATACACTTACATATGAAGCCCTCACTGACATTTCTTTTGATTTCTTTATGTATAAATAACCAGAATTGGTGAATACATATAGACTTTGCTACACATTAATTTTATCAGGTTTTTTGTTTTTGCATGACTAGAAGACGATGTTAGGATCGATTCTCAGCATATACCATGTTCCACGCACTGTGCTCAGTAGGCACTTGGATGGAGACTGCAATTCTTGTGCCCAAGGGAGAATGTAAACAAAAATTCTCCCAAATGCATCATACCACATGCTAAGGCGACATGAGATGTGTGCGTTGCATTTTGTGGGGAAATAAGCAGGGGGCTTCTGGAGTGACGTTCAAGGGACATGAGCCGGAAAGCCGGCCGCCGTGGCAGAGGTTTAGCTTGCTTAGTGTTCTCAATACACGAGAGAGAAATGGAGCTCCTTAAACTGCAGTTCTGCATGAGCAGAGTTTACCTGGCTTTGACCTTGCTGGTTGTCCAGAAATCTGTCTGGAGATACGTAAAGGGGCGCTTTTGTGTTGAATAGAAAAGTTTGCACTGAGCCTGTGGTCTGCATCACAGGCCTAAGTGGATACTCATCAGCACACCTTCCAGAGACCCCTTGTCTGCCTCCAGGGCACATCAGGACCCAAGGCTGCCCTCATCTGGGGTCCCATGAGTACCCCACTGTTTGGTGAGGATCCTTGCTAGTTTTCAGGATTTCCTTTCTTCTTGAATTATTAATGTTGGTGTAAGTGGCTGGGTAGTTTCTGAAAGTTCAGTGGTCTTAAAGGCCAGGCTGTTTTATCCAGTGCTTTTTTTTCTCCCACACACACGCAATGATGAATATTACCTGCCTCCTTCCAGATGCAAGTGCTGCTTTTTGCTCAGATGTGCGTGTAAACCAGTCTGTGCCTTTTTCGCAGATATGTCGGTGTGAGTTTACCAGCTTTCCCTGCAGGTGACTGGAGTGCAAGGATTGTTGGAAGCCCCTGCACCAGGGCGCTTTCTGTGCAGTACCACCAGTCTTCCTCCAGTCTAACTCCAGTCTAACTCCAGTCTAACTCCAATCATTGCAGTTTAATTGTCCTTAGCCAGGCTGTGGAGGAGTGTTGGAAAGCCGGAGGAATGTGAAAAGGAGGAAAGAAGCTGGTTTTGTTTTAAGATCACTCCAGGAAGGAGGACAGCTGCGGGCAGAGTGGTTACTGATGCTTTTAGTTTACTCATTGTGATGGTTGCTCTTGATTGTCAACTTGACTGGATTAAGAAATGTCTAAGGTAGTTAGGAAAGCACACTTCTGTGTCTGCTGGGGTGTTTCCACAAATGACTGGCACTCAGGACAACAAATCAAGGGAGGAGACCCATTCTGAATGAGGGCAGCACCTTCCTATGGGTTGTTGGCATCAAAAGGAAGAAGGAGGAAGCCAGTCTGTGGTTCTTTGCATCTCTGCATCTCAGCTTCCAGGAGGTGAGCAGGTTTGCTCCACTCTGCCCATCCATCACCTCACCTTAGGCCCACAGCAATGGAATCAGCCCTCTTAATACCTCAGAAACGGCTATGGAAATAAACCTTTCTTCCTTTAAGTTCACTTTGCCACATATTTTGTCTGGGCAATACATTCTTCTGTGGCCACTTGGAAGCCATTTTACATGTGCAGATGCTTTAGCATTTTTTCACAAGAAACCTAAAAATAGAAACCAGATAATGTCAGACCTTGTTGTTGGGCTCTGTCCCTCTGGGTAATGAGAAGCCCCTGAAGGCATGTCCATGTGAGGGGAAGTCCTGTGTTGGCCACATGTGGTCCCCTCGGAGAGGTGGATTCTGCTCGTCTCTGAGGGTGCCTCCTTCTCAAAGGATCGAATCACACTTCTTTCAGCCCCCACCCCACACCTGCTCCAAGGAACTGATTTTAAAATTGAGACATGGCTTTGGCTGTGTCACCATGGAACTTGGTTGCTATCTGGAAATCTAGAAGAAGGGTTTTTCCAGTGAGTCTGTGTCCTGAATTTGCAATCCTTGTTTGAATAGATAGCTCTTAAACCCTGGTGTGAGAGAAGGGACACCTTGGGCCATCTTCGGATCACTTCTGTCCAGTCCTGACTGCCCTAGGACAGTGTGTATCGTTGAAAGCTATAAAGGGTTCACCATCCTGGACTGGGAAGTCCTCAGCTGTGCTGCGGAGACCTCTCTGGTGCGTGAGCAGAACAGCGCGCTCTGCTTAACCCCAGACTGCTCTGTGGAGCCGCAGTTTGGGAGACAAAACTGATGCACCTTGGCTTGGACCTGTAACAGGTTTGGGGCACAGAAATACCCGAAAGCAGAAAGTGAAATCTGGCCTCTGTGGGCACAAGATTAGGAATAGAGGAAGAGTCCTGGTGGTTAAAAAAAAGAGAGAGAAAGGGAAAAAAAAGCCAGTATATTTCTAAAGTGTTGTAGCAAGATGACTTACAAAGTCTTCTTGCTAGGCTGTAGGAAACCCCACCAAAGGATTACTGAGGAACTCTGCTAAGGCAATGGGAGGAAAAGGGTGGCTTTGAAAGATGTTGAGTGCCCGGATGAAAGAAGAAAAGCACAATTTTAATCCGTCACCTATTTCCTGGTCTTAGTGTTCTTTTCATGCTGTAGAGGGAAAGAGTTTGTTTTTTGTCAGTAAACCACATATAGATCAAGTGAGCTGCCCTCACATGACTCCACTGTTACCTACTTAGTAATAGTTATTCCAAAAGGGGCCACCGAAGTAGAGGGGCCTTATCCTTTGTCTGACAAAGTCTTTCCAGAGTGTTTCCTCTTTTACTGTATTATGTAAATTTAGCTGTTAACCAGGAGGACTCTATTGTCATTCTGGTCATCATTGCTGTCATTAGATTTTGCGAGTCCATTTTCCTTTCTCCACAATAATATGCAAACCCACACCTTCTGCAGTGTATGCACAGTGGTCTCAGTGTGTAAGTGTGCACGTACATGTGTGCATTTACTTATACTTGGGCATCGCATTAGTGTTTGATTGAATTGAATTTCGCAGCTGCTGTGTGAAATGGCTGATCTGATGGTCCTGTGTGAACGGTTTGGGGACATTGATCTGAAACTCACAGCTTCAGCCCTGTGTGGCCTTTCAGTCTTCTCTTGAGCAGCTGCTGCATCTCAAAGACTGCGCAGGCCTCTTGTAAACATCCCCTGCACAGCTCCCCGAAGCTCACAGCACAAATGGAAGCATGGAAAGGCAGCTTCTCGCCACTGCACTGCCTTTTCTTTGTGCATTTTTAAAAGCCAAAGTGGTATGTACTTGGGGTCCCAGTTCCTGGTCCAGTGCATCTGTGATGCCCACGGCTGGATCTCTCTGCGCCTCCGCATACCCCGAGCCATGCAAGGCGCTTTCTGCGGTGCATGGCTGTCCTGTGTCCTGCCTTCTAGGACGGAGGCGATAATGTCCGCATCACTGGGGTTTACATTTCAGTGTCCTCAGCCTGAAAGGCCCCTTTTCCTGGAAAGTCTGTTTGAGAGTGGATAAGAAGTAACTTAGATTCGAATGTGCATTTCAAAGTTAAGGCAGAAGACATTACCAAACCGTAACTCTTGAGTGAGTCTGGGGGAAGCTCTGAAATAAAAGGTTCTATGCAGGCATCCCAGAGAGCCAGGGAAGGATCAGTCTTGGGTCAGGTTCCCTCACTTACCAGCTGAACAGCTCAGGAGAGGTTGGAAACAGGTCCATGGGACCTGGAAGCCAAGAACATTTTGGTAATGAAAATTTGAGGAGAGAAAGCACACATGATTTCCATTGCGTGTGCGCTGGTCGTAGATAACAGGGTTACGTGGGCAGTTTAGGGACAGGAGAACAGTCGACAAGGAGAAGTGTGGGTGCTAAGAAGATGCCCACAGTGCCTCGTGGGTTGGGATTTGGCCTCACACTCAGGTATGTAGAGTCGTTTTTTGTGGTTTGACTGGCAGCTATTAGCTGATGAACTTCTCTTCTCTCTCCCACCCTCTGGTCCTTCTAATTCAATTTAGCACATCTCAGAATTTTTCTCTTATCAGTATAGCAATTGGCATATAGGGTAGTCCTTTTAAAAGGGCTTCTGAATCAGTAAGCAACATCTGTGAAAAATGTTAGCCTTTGCAGAACTTGAAATCCTTCTTTTTACTTTAATCAGCCCAACCATCAGCTTAGCACTGAGTCCTACAGGTGATTAAGAAGGTCTCTGGAGGGGCTGGGGATTTAGCTCAGCGGCCTAAGTGCCTGCCTTGCAAGTGTGTGGTCATGAGTTTGATCCCTGGTACCAATTAAAAAAAAAAAGATAAAAAAAGAAGGGCTCTGGAATAACCTTTCCTGGTTAAGGGTTTCCAGGATTTAGTTGACTATATTAAAGTCATAAAAATGGACTGTGAAATTAATTAAAATGACACATTTGGCCACAGGAAAAGTTTTGGAACATTTGTGTCAGAAATTAGTCCAAACTGTACTCACCTGACACTGGGAAAGCCCTTCTTGTGGCCTCTGCATAATTACTTTAGTGACAGGTAATAAAAGATGATGGGTCTAATTCTTTTATTGCAAGAGATACTAAAAATACCTTGAGGGCTTACTGAATTTGAATTAAAGGCCCTGATTGTCTGTGTGTTCTTTCCCCAAATCAGGTATGTTTTGTTCATTTCTGGACAGAGGAAATAACCTAATTTCCTCCCAGCACTCGGCTTCCTCCAGCTCCTGTTCTTGCCCATGCTTTGGGGTTCAGAGTTTGCTGCTTTGTGTGATCCATTTCTTTCAGTAAAAGCCATGTTCTCCTTTGCTCGATGTCTTCAGGAGTTTGCTGGTGTGCCCATTACCTTCTCCTGCTTCCCTTCCCTTTTTGGGGTTGGCCGATTTCTCCTTAGAGAAACCTCTTGGGGCAGCTCCTCTTGGCATTGTCCCCAAGGCCCTCCCAGTGCGACCTGGCGTCCCTCCTGCCCTCCTGTGTCCCTCCTGCGGACCTGCAAACACCTGGGAAACTGTGCCCTTGTGGGTGACCTTGCCTGCGTCCCACTTGCTTTTCCTTGCCTGGTGAAGAGATCCAGTCGGAAGCTTTCCTGTCTCATTAATTGGTGAGATAAGGCCCCAGTAGCAAAGCTGATAAGGAAGTGGGGCTGCTCTCTGCTTTTGACCTCCTGCCAAGCCGGGGCAGGATGCGGCCTCCACAGCAGAGGACTTTCCCGTGCTGGTTTGTTCCTGCCTCTGCCTCAGCCTTTTGCAGATGCTGTTTTCTTTGAAGCAGCTGAAGTTTCAGAAGGAAGTTCTCAGCTGCTCAGGGAATTACTGTGAAATTCCGAAGAGCGACTTCCAGGCCCCAGGACAGATGTTTCCTACACGCTGTTTTCCAATCTTAAGCTGAGTGCTTTTCCTTCCTGGGATAACTTAAGTCTCTGCTTCCTAATGCCTAGGTGGGATAGCTGCTGTTTTGCAATCCAGCTTCAAAACGGAGTTGCCTTCTCATTCAGTCTACCTTCTTAAAATCCAGGAGCAGGGAAGTGTCTTAATTCCAGTGAGTACCTCTCAGCTGCAGAAGTAGGGCCAGGCAGGCGTGAGGCCCTCCATTATGACTTTGATAATACAGTTGTCAGGCACATGAGGCTTACAAATAAAACTTGTAAAATCTCAGAAGAAGACTTCCTTGTAAGTCTTGAATTATGTTCTATAACTGGAGTGGGAAATTTTTCAAATAAAAAGCTGTCTTATTTAATTGTGCAAGAATTTCTGTCATTTCTTAAAAAAAAATTTTATTTTTGGACTGGGGATCGAACTCACAATCTTGCGCCTGCCAGGCAGGCACTTAAGCCACTGAGCTACATCCCCGGCCCTCTTGAAATGTTTTAACACGTGAACCGTTATATATACACAAAGTATTCAAATGCTGTGACGTTTGACCCTATTTAGTGGTGACAAGATGTATTTTTTGAGTGACCTGTTTAAAAACAACAAGAGCCCTGATGTACATTGAGGTTGCCTGGGTCTGTGAGATACTGCAGAGTGGGTTCTTTTGAAAACTAGCATGGCTCCAAAGGATGAAGAAACTTTTTATGCCTCTTGAAACCCTGACTTTTGAGCTTTTACTTGATGCTTTATGATTGTTTTATTACAGAACAAATGTCATCCTAAAATGATTCATTCAGGACGACATTACTGCAATTGTGTCGCTGACAGGGAACAGCCTTTCCTGGGATGTGGCCTAAGGAGAGCGGTGTGGCTGCTTTGGTGGAGGGTGTAAGAAGTTAGACGTCGATAAAATGTTCTTGCAAAAATAGTAATTTTTAAGATAATTCTACCCTGCACTCTGATATATACCATACCCTAGTACAACATCTTTGTTAAAATCTCTTTGTTTTAGATGTATAGAAAACAAAGTACATTGCCTTCTTTTAAAAAAACAATCAGTTTTTTCATGGCATATTTCAAATGTGATGCCTATAGGTATAAATGTATATATACATATGAATGTGTGCATGTGTTGTATATATATATACATGTGTGTGTATACATGTGTATTATATATATACAAGTATATATATAAAATACAAGTGTATATATAAAATATATATAACATAAAAGTTATTAATATATACATATATAAAATATATATAAAAGTCATATGTATGTATATGTATGTATGTACATATACATACATATACATATACATACATATGACTTTTATATCCATTGTAACATGCCCTGCCTTTTAACTGGGTTTATTTGTTTTTGGTTCATTAACATTTAGTGTGGTTTTTTTTTTTTTTTACATTGTTGGCTTAGTTTCCTACTTATTTATTTTCTGTTTGTCCTTCTACCTTTGTTCCACATTTTCTGCCCTCTTTTGGATTATTTGAGTTTTCTTATGACTCCATTTAAATGTTTTTCATTATTTTGACTATAGCTCTTTGGATTGTTCTTGTGGTAGTTGTAATAGGAATTATACGTCTATTGAACTTTCAGAACACACAGAGTTACTATGATGCACCTTTATATAAAGTGTAGGAACCTTGCAACTCTTTAGTCTGTTGAGTGTCCATTCCCTGGGGTTCATCCTGGATAATTGCTTTCACGTTATCATGTTGTTTTTCATAGTGTACATTTTGCCCAGTTATTTCTTTTGAAAAAGACTTACTTTGATTCTGTCTCCTTGCTCTGAAGCTGGGATCATTAGGAAAGCTCTAAAATGTCCTGGCTGTGGGCAGATAGCTGTGTTGGGTAAATAAGTCAATTTGCCTTGCTTATGCAGGCCCAGGGCAAAGGCCAGAATGCTTTCCAGGATAAAAGCACAAGTAACTGCAGAGTTTTGCTCCCTGAAGTTTTCCCCAAGGTAGGATAGCACAAAAGCCTGGTGTAAGGGCATCGCATGGATTACAAGCTGGTGTTTTCCATGTGGCCAAAAATATTTGTGAATTAAGAATGTGAAGCTATTGTAAGACCTAGTGATAGCTACAAAATATTTTACAAGGAAGGCTCACAGAATGATTTTCCTTACAAGACACATGAAACAGGCCCTCCAGAGGTCTCCTTGTCCTCCTCTCCCATCCATCGTGTGGTCTCTCTTGATTGGGTTTGGATGGCCTTAAAATTAGGGAAGCATAAATAGCTTAGGTTTTTTTTCTTGCCTTTTTTTTTTAAACACACATTCTTTTTGGTTACTTAATTTAGAAATCCTTAATTTGAGAACTAAAAAGAAAGCAAAATAGCCAAGATTTGTAGATCTCAATTGGAGATGAGAAATTTGAGAGTGAGCTATTCCAACCGGGCTGAGTTCAGAAGGGGAATTTCCCTGGTGCAATTTGAAAGTACTTTAGGATTCAGGGTTGAATGAAAGGAAATGCCATTTTGAGAGCTTTAGAAGAAAAACATTTGAAACACAGGAGTGTAATCAGTTGCTTGTTTAGATGTGTTCCTATGATTTTATTCCCCCCTGTTAAACCCTTTGGCCAACAGAGACACCCCACAACCAACCCTCACAGTTTGGAGGGTGATTTCTTGGTGACTCACTGGGAAAGAGCCAGAGAGGCTGCACCAGGGCTGTGTGTGCTTCGGAGAGCGGAAGCTGCAGGTAATGGGGCGGGTGGGGCGGCCGGAGTTACAGACATCTGTGCTTTGCACTAGAGGGAAACAAACTTAGCAAGGAAATGGCAGGGTGGAGAGCGTGGGGTTTGGGAGAGCAGCCCTGCCACTGCCACTGGTGACCATGGAAGCAGAACCACTGTGAGGAGCACTGTGGGCAGAGGAAGATGCCAGAGGAACAGAAATACCAGCTCGGCAGTTGCAAATGTGCAACCCCACATTCCACCAGGGCAGAAAATAACAGAGGAGCTCCACGCCAGCCTCCCGAAGCCCGAAGGGAGAGATGCAGCTGTTTGCAAACGCGTTTAGTGCCCAGGAAGTTTGGCCCCCACAGAGCGGCCGTAGCTGATCTGGAACCAAAGAGGGCCACGGGGCGCCCCCCTCGCCTTAGAGCTCACCGAAAGGACAGATGAAGTGGATCAAGCTGTGCGCTTGATGTGGCGGGACCGAAGTCATGCTTACCCCCTGACGCTGTCGACCTTGTCTTATGACAGCCGTTTATTCCTGCGTGTGGTAAATAGCAGTGCTGACATGGTCACAAAGTAACGAGAAGCATATGGGTCACAACTGGTTTCAACTAACAGCTCCTCTTAAAGATTTATTTAGATTCCTTAATTACAGAGGGGTTTGGAGGCCTGGCATGTGGTTTCAGTTTATAGATATAAACACTGGCCTTCGGCCTGCCTGCGGCTCATGTGGCCAGGGAGGGAGAGAGGCGAGATCGAGAGGGGGCTTCTGTTTATTGGGGTCCTCCCTTTGGCCATTTCAAAAGCCAAAAAGCAAAGTGACGTCTTGGGTTGTTAAGAAGTAAGTGGGATGACATTTGTCCTGCCCCGGATGGTAAAGCAAGCAAGGTTTCTCGGGGGGAATTTTCATGTCAGTTTGAAATCAAGAGTCTTGAAATAGTAAATCTCTCCTAGCCCTTGTCTTCTGTTGAGAACATCTCTCCGTGAGATGAGGCAGGCCCTGTCTTTGGCTACAGTAAGCAGTTCAGAGCAGTTGGCCCTCTGTGTCCAGGGTCTCAGCCAACAATGGGTCAAAACTATTAGGGAAAAATACTGTACTGAATATCTGCAGACTGTTCTTGTCATTATTCCCTAAGCAATGCAGTGTGATGACTGTTGATGTAACATTGACGTTGCATTAGCTGTTATACGTCATCCAGAGATGGCTTAAGGTGTCCGGAAGATGAGTGTAGGTTGTGTACTCAGCCATTTGATCGAGGGGCTTGAACATACGCTGATTTTTGATCTCCAGGGAATGGAGTGGGGGGTAGGGTGAAGGTGCTGGGTCCAGATATTTCTGTCTGGACAGACAAGAGAAAATAAAATGTACAACTTCAGTGTTTTGACTTGTGATGAACACATCATGTAGGGTCATTGGGTGTTGACTGTGTTAGCTGTGTGTATATATGTCCTGTAGGGTTTTTCCAGTTTGAAGTAACTTTGTATCACTTTGGCTCTGGTGTAAATGCAAAGGTAAATTGCAGCCCCAGGAACATGGACCATGGCCTGTACTAAACAGTCCATAAAGGGCTCAGCTGTAATTTTTTGCACAGCCTGGTGAATGGTGAAGGTGATGCTGAAAGTGACATCTCTGAACTACCATGGGGAAGGAAGTTGGCAAAGTGGGACTAAGACATAATAATAATAATAATAATAATACCCCAAGCAATGCTTCCCTTCCCAGTAGGAAGGTCTTAGAAGAGATCAACTCCAAATGTTTACTGTGCTTCTTGCAGCTCACACCTGTAAGTGGCTTTGCCCTTACCTGGAGAGAATCCATCCATTCATTCATCCCTAATCTGGCATCGATTGTATTTTATGTGCATAGCTCTGTAGGTAGAGATCACTTGGATAGGAAGTGTCTGCCCTAGAGGAGCTTCTGTTCTGGTGGGAAGTAGGAAGATAACCAATAACACTAAGATGTTCTGATGCTTATTCAGGGGTTGACACTTTCAGAGCATCTTCACACACTTCTCCTTAATCCTCCTGAGGCCACCTCCTCCCGTTCTGTGTGTGAAGTGAAGTTTGGCTAAGGGCCGGTGGCTCGGTGGCCATCATAGAGTTGGTGAGCCGTGAGTCTGCAGCCCAGTGAGCTAGAGGTCTTCTGGCTGCCTCCACCTTCCCCTTTTCCTCACCATCCTCCCGCGTCGTGTACTCGGAAGAGCTCTGTGGACTGTGAATCTCAGCTGGTGGTGGTGCACACCTGTCATCCCAGCACTCTGGGGGGCTGAGGATCACAAGTTCAAGCCCAGTCTGGGCAGAGAGGTCCTGTCTCAAAAAATAAAATGGCCAGGGGTATAGCTTGGTGCCAAAGCCTTGGGTGCATTCCCAGTACTGTCTCCCTTACCCCCCAGAGTCAAGCTACAAATTCGAGGACACCGCACTGATCCCCTGGCAGTTGAAAGTGCGGAGAAAGTGGTATTAACACCTCCGTACTCCTTCTAATAGAAGCTCACGTCCCTGCTTCCATGGAAAGCTGCTGTGGTCTGGTGGCCATGCGTGAATTCTCCCTGGACCCTAGGCCGCCACCAGTCCCCCTGCCTCCACACCACTCTGTCATGGGTGCCCCTGTGCCCTGTGACGTCCTGATAACACAGAGCACCGGTAGTCAGGAGCAGAGCTCAGTTCTGCTCTACTGTGTCACGCTGGCTATGTGTCCCTAGCAAGTCGTGTCCTTGACTGTGCTGGGCTTGTGTGATTCGAAATGATTATGCATAGCGGAGGCGGGGACGGTTTGCACGCCTGGTCTTACTGCTCTGGGTTCTCCTTGCTGCTGACTCCCCTCCCCGCCTGTGTCCTGTCCTTAATTGGGGATTGCGCTTCTCTGTCTCTGTAGGACATTGCTCATGCCCACTCTTCATGCTTTGCCCTCCGGACACACAACTGCCCATCGCCCTTCATTTCTGTGACAGCCAAGCCCTTCTTGTTGCTGCAGTCTTGAGGCTTTTGCCCCTCGCAGGGATGAAGGGGACCCCCCAGTGAGCATCTTGTCTTGGGCAGTGCTTTGCATTTGTCTTTATCGTTGGAATTCACTTACTGACCACGTTTCCTCTTCGTTTCTTTCCTTTTGACTGAGAGCTCGGGAAAGATGTGGACTTGTATCTGTACCTTCCCAGCTTGTTCTCAGCACATGATAGACTCTTACTAAGTTCTTGCGAAGGGATGAATTGAAAGAGGAACTTTACCTATTCTAAATACACTGTCTATTGTCAGTTAGCCAGAAGAGGCAAGATTTCCCGGGACTTGCCCATTTTGAGAAGGCAAAGACTGCAGGGCCAGAGCTGGCCTCCTTGGTAGGGAGCCCTGTCATCCCAAGGCCGGGGGACAGCCAGGGGTCAGGACTGGGGAAGACCCACAGCAAACCCTCAGCTTCCCTCCTTTACCACAGAGTCGATAGTTCCGTGTTAGAGCTTTGTGACGGTAACATCAGCTATTTGATAATTCGGTAGCATTTTTCTAATGTTTAAAAAGATTTCTTTTTCCTCATTGTATTGAAACTCTGTGAATCGGCCTGAAAAATCTCAAGATTACTGTTGGCGGTCATGTGATATGCAGTGATTTCTCCTTGGTTATCTGAATTACCTGGCTTGATTACAGAGAGCCTCCCAGATAGTCCGGGGTTGGATAAAAGCATCTCCGTGGCATATAACAGATCAGTGCCCTCTTGGTTCAGAGGTGCGTGCCGTGGGATAACGTGAGCCACGTGGCATCATTCATTGATGATTTTAAGAATTTGAAGGCAGTGAAAACTGACATCCCACTTGCTGTCCAGAGCAGCCTTCAAAGGACCTTTTATGCCCTGTGCTCACGTGGTCAGGGACTGAGTTCTGAGGTCTTCTTTTCTTCTCCCTTGCAGCTTTGCTCTGTCGGACGAGGCATACCGGTCCCTCCGAGATCAAGATAAAGACCAGTGCATCCTCATTACGGGGGAGAGCGGAGCGGGAAAAACAGGTGAGGCCCCGCCGCACAAGCTGCCCTTCCCGGCACAGAGGGACAGTGCAGATGACAACAGCTGGGGGCAGTAGCCAGAGGTGGGGAGACCTGCCTCCTCTCTCATGGGAGGGACCCAGGCGACATCGGGGTTTCCGTCCAGGGCAGGGTCTCGTGCTGGATTCCGGGCCTTTCCAGTATATGCTCTCAGCGCTTTGAGGTTTAACCTTTCCCCCATGATGCCAAAGCTGGTGATGACGTCACTTTGGGGAGGCTGCGGCCACGCCTTACCCTGATAAAATGAGAGAAAGAGCAGAAGTCACCTCCTTTCCCCCCATCTCTGACTTTCCTTCTGACACCTAAAGACTTGAGATTTCCCTCCCTTCTTTTCTTTCTCTCCTTTCTTATCTTTTTCTTTCTCTCTTTCTCTTTGTCCCTCTCTGTTTCTTTCCCTCCCTCCCTCTCTCCCTCCGGAAGGGTTATGTGTCTTATCTTGCATATGTGATGAAAGCACTCTGTTTGTGTGACCTGGGGTGAGGAAGTGACTTCGCACAAGGTCCAGCTGGTCACAAGAGCTGCACCCTGTGGCCCCAGTTCGGAAGGGCTGGGGGCCACTCTCCCTGGCTTGCTTTGACAGAGCTGCTCAGTCAGGAGAGGAGGGGCCACTGAAGGAGAGGGGTTCTCTTCATGCTTGTCTGTAAAATGCTTTTGTTCGCTAGATGAAAACTTCATCATCCATCATTTCTTTTACCCTGTGGGAGTTGGGATTTCGGGTGTTCCACTTTGCAGGGCTGTTGTTACCAGGCTTAGACATTTTGAGTTCCCACTGGTGCAGAGAGGAAAGCTGGCCGCCTCACCTTCCCAGCACCGAACTCTGTGACTTGAATTGTCCACCATCCAAGCCAGTTGTTGTGATTTCTTCTTGCCTATATTTTGCACACCCATTTCTCATGCTGTCGGTGCTACTTTGGGGCAGAGTCTTCCCTTTTCTGTGTGTTAACTTGAAGACTTGGGCAAGCCACCTGCCTCATCCCCCTTGAGAATTGCTCATGGCCGCTTCTCTCTGCTGGCTGACTCTGTTCCCCCTCTTGTCTGCCCTGTCCACTTCCCAGTTAAGCAGTCTTTGGCTGTTTGGGTCTCTTTACTTAGAGGAGCTTTAACAGGACCTGGATGTCTTAGGAGAATGCTTTGATCCTCCCTTGCCGCTGGCCAGTCCTTGCATGTGAAATGAGTTTAATTCCTAGAGGCAACTGAGCTTCTCTGCCTGCAGGTTGACCCAGAAAGGTGGCCAGCCACACAAAACTATTTGAAATGTGCATGTGTTTATAGGCTTTTGCTTTTTGCAACTTTAATGAAGTGCTTTCCTTTTGCCCTGTACCTTAAGAGTGAGTTACTCTACTTGGTAACACCTAATTACAGTTTTGAAAGGTAGGAGGAAGGACGGGAAAGGCGGGGCCCATGAAAACCCTGTCCCTTCCCAGAAAGCATTGACACTGTTGCTGGGTATCTGTCTCTGTCTCCAAGCTGACCTGTTCATGTCTCGTAGTGAATATTCCCAAGTCTCTGAACTCTTCAGCCTTTCTGCCCATCTTCCTGATGACTAGCGCACACACGGTTTTGGAGGGTGTTCCCGGGGCACCCCTTTGCTCCTGAGTCATGAGGTGTGAGCCGGAGTCGCTTTGTGCCTGGTTCTGGCTGCCTCTGCTGTCTGTCATGCCAGTGAGCTTGTCGCTGTCCTGTGGGCTGCTTCTCAGATCTGTGAACTGTGCTGTGTGTTCCCACCTCTCTCTTATTAAAAACCCAGCGGAGGAGGAGGTGGGTGCTGCCTTGGAGCATTGGCGTTCACACTAAGGGGGGAAACAGAACACCTCGACGCTCTGGCCATACTGTAGTACACGGTGCTTGTCCTCCTTTTGGCATAGTCTTTTCTTGTTTTCCTGCCCAGTGACTCCTGTTGATCGGATCCAGTGCCCCCATCACCACTCAGAGCCGTTTTCTCCCCATCCACTCCCCTGCGTGTGTTTTTCCCGGGGTCCCTGTGCCCTCTATCGCAAGCCGGAGGGTGGGTGCTGTCCCAGGCCCTCGTGCTGTTGGAGCACCCAGGATGGGTGCTGCTTCAGGCCGGAGAGGGGCAGTGGGTACCAGGACCCCAAGGAACCTGCTGCTCAGTTCCCGGGGAGAAGCACCAGGGTGCCCTGCAGCTATTGCTGCCTGAGAGTAGCAAAACAAAACGAAGACCAGCAAATAACAAGCTCCAGGATTTACATTAGTTTCAACAGACTATCAGATCGCTGCCACAGCTTCTCAAAGCCCGGTCTTGTGTGAGGAGCAGCAGTCTATGGATTGGCCGTCTTTGTGCAGAGCTGGTTCTTGGGCCATACTTCGACTAACATGATGGGGGGGTCGCTGAAGGCATTTGTCTCGTTTTTGAGCTCCTGTCCTTCCTGCGTCTCATGGTGGACTGTGGCTTGCGGGCCTTGACTGTCCAGTCTGTCGCTGAACTCTGCTCTGGTGGGTGGGACAGTGACCCAGCAGCGCTGCAAGATTCTGCCCCTCCACATGTCTGCCTGCTTCGGTCTCATCTCAGCAGCATTTTCTGCCGCTCAGCCCCCATGGAGACACCCGTCTCCCTGACATTGTTCGTCTCTTTTTTTCTGCTTTTCTTCCCTTTTGGAATCAGCGGTGGAAAACTTGCTTCTAATTTGACTGTGATTTTAAATTGTCCTTGGACTCTCAGCTGGAATGGAGCCTAAAATTTGTGCATTGTTAAGTCTCTGTTCCATGGCGATTACTTAGGGAGACTGGAAGGAGGGCGGTATTAGGGCGACTCCAGCCCAGTGGCCTGGGGAACGTACGGGGGAGGCTTTTATCTCAACTTGGAGAGAGGAGGGACACCAGACCACCTGTGAAACGTCAGGTCAAATTGTCTTACTCCAAGTTTAACAGTCTTGGTTTTGAGTTACTAAAATTCAGCATCAGTAAATAAATGTAAAAAGAGAACCAATATGTATCGAGGACCTGGAACGGGCTTTCCATGGAGTTCTCCTTTTCATTTATAATCGATATGGAGTAGCTGAGGGCGTATTTTCTAAGAAGTAATTAATTTAACTAGGTCGTAAATCCCCTACCACACAGATGGTGGCATGATTGGCCTTAAACACGGGAGACCTGCTTTAGCCACGGATTATATAACACGGACACTTAGGGACGGGTGTGACCTCTTTGGGTCCTTTGGGGTGCTATTTAATTCATCACTGCCGTGTTGAATAAAAAATTTATCACACCTCGTAAAAGTGCCCAAGTATATCTAGGCAGCAAACCCAACAGCGCACTGCTGTGAATACAGATGATCTGTGGGGACGCGCTGGAGCATGGTGGAGGGCGGGGAGCAGAACACGAGGGAGCCCTCCGAGCTGCTCCTTTCCAAGGACATCAGGAGAAGTCTGCACCTGACATGAAAACATTATGAATTATTTGGTTTCTAACTCTACAGTGACATCAGTTTCTAGGAACTAGTCAGCCATCTGCTAGGAGCATTAGGCAGCCTGCCTTGCTCCCGAAGCCCTTTGGTTTGCGACCCTGTCCTGCTTTACATCTGCTGTAGTTCCCTCCTCTCTGCGGACAGAGGCGCCACTGACGTATGTAGCCCCAGCACCCACAGACATTTCACCCCACTGAAGAGAGCGGGATGGCTCAGCAAACTCAGGGCCAGAACGTAGGCAGCTTTTGTTTGTTTCTTCCCCGTATGAGAGAGGCCCTGGCAGACCCATGATTTATAGGACTCTATCTGAGGCTTTCGTGGCCCACTTTCAGAAGTTGATGACATACAGTGTCCTTTCAGGGAAGGTGTCCCCTTGTAGCAAAGCTGCTTTCTCCCTGCAGGACCCATGCTCCTTTCTTGGGTTGAACGGTTTGTGGTGCCTGGTTATGTTGATCTAAGTGTATGGCAGCCCTCAGACTCCGGGTGCCAAGACAGGAGAACTTTGGAGTGGCAGAGCCCTTGCGGCTGCTCACAGACGTGCCTGGGCTGGTACGAGCAGTCTGACTGCAGGTCCCTGAACCTCCAGAGCTGTGAAAGCTCGGTCCCTAGAAAAGTTTAGGTATCTTAACCAAAGATGTAGCGAGGTATATATACGCATACGTCTGTGTGTGTCTTTGTAAATGCTAGACTGGGATATGTGACATCTGTATGTAACATATGATATTCCATGTATCTGTGAATGTGAGATTGAAAAGCTCAAAATACGCCTTGCCTGGACGCGTTCCTTTTTCTGCCTGCTCCACACAGCGATTGAATCCACATGGAGCCAGCTTCATTCATACACGTAGAATTGATTCTTAGGAGTGCAGTTTTCCGACTTTTGTCCCCAAGATCACAAAAGTCTTTCACTGAAATGTTTGTTTCCACTTATTCACTTTCTCCTGTCATTTCACAAGGCTTTCTTTCATAAAAAAAACATATAAATGAATTCATGTAATTCTGATTATGTGATTCTTCTATAATAACATATATGTTATACAGAAGCCAGGGCAGAGTGCCAGAGAATATGGACCGAAATTATTCTTACTGCTTCAGGACTTCAGAATCCCCAGAATCATCAGCTATCCTCTGTAACCCCTTTCCATTCTTTGTAGAAATTCTCATTTAAATATTCTGATCCAGAAAGTACTTCATTAGTCATTTGTTTATGAAAGTAGACTATGTGTTAACCCTAAATGTCTTATCATTGCTGGTGAAAAGGACCTTTGATCTTGTAGTCGGGGTTTGCAAGGAAGACAATTTAATGCAGCACACATAATTTAGAGGATTATTTTATAATTGTCACCCAAAGAGTCCAATACAAAAAGAGTGTGGGAAATCTGTCCACACATTAAAGACCCGAAGACTCCAGCCGAGGGGCAGGATCCCACAGCAGTGTCCTGCATGAGTCCAGCTGAAGACCTAGAGCCCGTGACAGTGTCCCACACAAGTCCAACTGGAGCCTAGAGCCCAAAACAAGGGCTGCTTCACGGATCTGCGCTGGGAAGGCCCAGATGTCAGTGGTGGAAGCTAGAAAGTCTGTGCCAGCGGGGTGAAGGAGCTGTGCCAGCAGGCTGAGGGTTCTGCACTGGAGCCAGGAAGTGACACTCAAAGTAAGGACCTGAGCTCCCCTGAAAAGCACCACAGCCATCCTCAGTGACAACAAGGTCCCAAGCTCCTCCGACAATGAGAACAGCTGAGTTCATATCAGGAAGCCAGCGTGACAAGCTTCATATCAGGAAAGAAGCTCCACAAGCTCCTCCAGGAGAACCAACGGCATCACCTCCTCCTCAGTTCCCCTTTTCATGCTGTTGGCAGCAATCCTCAGGTGGGCCCTCACACCCTGCCCCACGCCGATTCAGTGCAGCTGGGTCTTACAAGTTGGCCACCAGTTGTCAATCCAACACGGGTCTCAAAGGTTTCATGTTTTGTTTGTCCAACTGCTGGTGAATTTTAAATTTCAAGTTCCATTCAAATGTGTATATGTGCATACATTTACATGTGAAGCACCTGTGAGTTAGGGAGACCAGTGAACTATGAATCAATTCTGAGCCGCACCGTTACATATTGCCAATTTTAAATGCCAGCAGTTTGTTTAACAGCTTGATTCAAAAACTAGACTTTGAAATAGGAAGGACAATATTCAATTCTTGATTCTTCTCAGCAATAGTTTTCATTTATAGAAGTTAGTGCATGATGTGTATAAATACATGAACATTTGAATACGGAACCAAATTTATTTGAACTTTAGCCCTGAAGAGCCTAAAGGAAATGAAGCAGGAAGCCTCATATGCTAACCCTGGTCCAGAAGAGGCCTTTAGGAGGCCAAGTCAGTTCTCACAGCTGCCGAAGGGTTCTCACTCTGGTTGCTCCTCATCCCTACCCTCCTCCTAGTCCGGAATAGGCTTTGCAGAGAGTTCAGTATGACCATGAATCCAAAGTATGAGGTTTGACCACAGAAAGTCCATAGTTACCAGACAGAAAGCAACACCCGGGACTTTCTGTTTCTTGTCAGTTTTAAACATACCTTTCATGTAAAATGTGTGCATGTGTGTGCATGTTTGCCACTGTTCAAAATGATTGTTTTGCCTGGGTTTTCAGTCTCCTAATTTTGAAATGGGAGGAAAGATAGGCCAGAAATTTCTGTCAGTTCGGAAGAATACCCATGGCTTTTGTGAGTGTGTGGGTGATGGGCTTTGAGGAGCTGGGTCAAAGGCTGGGGCCCCAAGTTAGGATGCACACCTGGTTTCTCCATGGGCAGAGCCAGAGCCCAGATAGAGCAGAGAGACCCATTTTCCTTATCCAGACTGCAGATAGAGGGAGACCTAGCCTCAGTCACGAAGGAGAATCCAGCTTCGGCACGTGGCTCGAGGGCTCCATGACATTGTTTACCTCGCCCATCCCATAGTTGCTAATACGTTGCCACTGAGGACCTGCTTAGGCTCTGGGAGCCCCATGTGTCTGGTTCCTTGACTTCTTTGGGTTGCTCAGAGGCACACCTGGTTCAGGTCTCCCAAAGTGGCATTCCAGTCGCTCCTTTATTATGTTACCTGTTCATTGATCATTTCCTGTAGTGTTGTATTGCCTCATTGCCCCATAAGCCGAGGCACTGTCATTTGTGCCTGGGGGAGGTTCTCTGCCCATGCCACCAGCACCAGCACCAGTGCAGAAACGTGAGAGGAAGCGCACTTTGAGGCTTGAGAGTCGGTTGCTTGGGACCAGGCTGTGTGTTTTATTCTGCGGATTGTTAATGGTTAAGCGTCTCCCACATCCTGATTAGGGAGCCTTAGAACAGAACAGTACAATGGGAAGCAGATTCCACAGCAGGTAAGTTTAGGGACGCCAGGCCTGCTGGGCCTTTCCAGAGTGCACAGTGCGTGTGAGCCTGTGGGAGTCCCCATGCTTGCCCATGCCGCCCTCCCTGTGGCCCCAGCATCACTGGGCTCTGGACCTCCTTTCCCTTAGACACCTATTGTATAGCTTGGGACCCAGCCTTTGTGGGATCCGGGACCAGGAGGCAGATGCTGGGAGGCAGCCTGGACTGATGAAGGAGGGAGAAAACCTCGGAAAAACAATGCATCCACCTCATCGGTTTAAGTTAAGACTCTTCCTCACATGGCCCGGTCTCCTAGCAGCTTCCCTGTCAGGGTTCCTGGCCAAGTCCTCGAACATGACTCGCTTCTGAAGGATTGCTGAGATCCTCCCAACCACACTTTCTGAATTGAGTTGAGGAGGCATTTGTCTGATCTCATTGGGAGCAAAAATGATTTGATTTAGAAAATAGTTTGAAGAAGAGCAGTTCTTTGAAGCTTTGGGAACACCTTTGGTCTAAGAATGCTCAGGTTACCAAGTTGTTTTTGCCTTGAAGCATCTGTAAAATTTCTGGCCCAGTGATTGATTGTACTCAGTCACCTTAAGAATACAATTCTCCTGAGGTTTTGGTGGTGGTGTCCCGAGGCAGTCTTTGTAACGGCTGGGTGATAACCTTCGAGCGCAGTCTCTATTCTGTCTGAATCGGTGACGCAGCACCGAACAGAAAGCACACAGGTTGAAGAGAGATTACCCGCACGTTACTACTCTCAGACAGAAAGGCATTTGAAAACGCTGTTAATGTTCAGCTGTTAATGTTGTCCCTCAATGTCACCCACCACCCCACTAAAAACAAAAAGATTGCTACAGTGTACGTTGGCTTGATTAACACGCTTGTTTCTCCCGCAGAGGCCAGCAAGCTGGTTATGTCCTATGTGGCAGCTGTTTGTGGAAAAGGAGCAGAAGTTAACCAAGTCAAAGAGCAGCTCCTGCAGTCCAATCCGGTCCTGGAAGGTAGGCTGGTTTGTCTCCAGTGGGGCAGGGTGGCCCCCAGCCGGTGGAGCTAGTTTCAGTGTGCTCACAGTCCTGGGATGCCGAGAAGTGGGGAGACCCTGGAAGAAGCTGAGGCCAAGACCTGTTGCACAAATAAAAGGGTGTCTTCAGAATGCTTAAAGTAGGCAAGAGTTTATGCACAAGAAGGAGCACCCCAAATACAGGCCCTTTTCTCCCTATAAATTACTTAGATTTTGGTTTGAAAACAAACAAACTGACTAATATTTGCTGTGATGACAGTAGTGTTTCACCATTCAAGAGAACACCTGTGGCTGGTTATTTTTGCTGCCAGGGAAATCCTTAAGGACCAGATTTTTGTAGAAAACCTGACTGTGGAGCTGACACCATCTATGCTTGTGTTGTCACAACAAAGAGCCCCAGACTGGTGGCCTAGATAACAGCAATCTGTTTTCTCGATCTCTGGAGACTGGAAGTCAGAGATCAAGATACTGGTGAGGTGGGTTTCCCCCGAAGCCTCTTGTCCTGGTGTCTAAGTGGCTGTCACCGTAGTTAGTGTGTGTTCATGTGAGCTGTTTGTGTGTGCATTGGCAGGGGAGAGCAGGAGTGACTGTCCAGTGCCCTTTCTTCTAAGGGCACTAATCTGCTGACGAGGGCCGTGCCCTTATGAGCTCAGCTGACCCTGGTCATCTCCAGAGGCTCCACCTCCCAGCACCATCATGTGGAGGGTTGGAGCTTCAGCATATGATAGGGCACAGGGTTTCTTCCCCTACACTGTCAGAAAACGGGGCCAGAGATGAGATCTGTTAATTCCCAGAGGCCCAGATGAACCATCTTTATATTGGAAACTGTAAATCAGTGCCTTTTGCTGCTGACGGCAGGCTGTCCACTTGGTATTTTAGTCTTTACTGATGTGGTGCAGGGCAGAGGGAGGAAAGACAAAGATAGCACCATGGATGACTTGGCCTTTCCTTCTCCGTCACTGTCTCTCTTTGTCTTGGCCTGTGCGTGTGTCTCTCTCTTTTTGCAGTGCTAAAGCCTCAACCCAGGTGCTGTCCACTGAGTGCCATCCCAGCCTCTTTGCTTCTCGCTTCTCTTAACCAGCTGAGATGTCCATGTAATAAAATGGAGCAGCTGGACGAGGAGTTGTGTCTGGGGTAGAGTGAGTGTTGGGGTTCAGGAATTTTCCCCACAGGGGAAGGAGTGGCAGAGGCTGAGCATCTGAGATAGCAGGGCAGTGTTTTGTTCGTCCTGGGAGGTGGGGCTGGAGGGGCGCGTTGTCCACCCAGCCCCAAGGAGCAGGCTTTCATCCGTGAGAAATTTTGTTCTTCTGTGACTGTGAATAAAGACTTGAACCAAGCTATTTCCCTAGCCCAGAGATCCCAATGAAGTTTGGTTTTGACTCCCCAGGAAGCATCAGGAATAACATCTAGGGCCAAGGGGCACAGGTAGTGTTTACTGTAGTTCACAGGTAGAGGTCAGAGATGCCCAGGCCAGGCCAGCATGCATGAGGCCCTGGTTTAATCCCTACCACTGCGGAGAGAGGGAGGCATGAGGGGGGAGAGAGCAGAAGCAAAGACTGTATCATCTAGTAAGTTGTTTTGATCTTTCTTCCGCCAATGCTGTAAGAAGCCAGAGAAAGTGATACCTCTTCCTCCTATTGTGCCTGTATGGTTACTGTGTCTTGCTTTTACACGCACTGTGTTTCTGCATACACTTATTTTAAGAATGCTGGGATCACAGAGCAGCGCTGTGGAATGCTCTCGCCAGCATCTGCGACTAGAATCTGGCTCTGTATTCAGTGGTATTTGAAAGGAGGCTGCAGTGCAGGAAACTGGAGAAATGTCCACTGTGGGCATGTATTCTCTTTTATGGGAATACTTTCCTTTTTAACCGGAGCTCCTACTGTAAATTTCGAACAGTGAACTTAAAAAAGAAAAACCACTGAGGAATGTGTCTCGAGTGTTGTATAATGGAACACTTGTTTTTGGTTCCGTGGGTCACAATAAAAGACTTCAGTGTTTCGGGCTGTGTTTGGTAATGTGCAGCTCAAGATTGGTGTGATGAAAAGATGGTTTGCAAATGATGCTCTGAATCAAGTTCTTTTGAAGCAGTTCCTACACTTGCCCTTGACCTTCAAGTCACAATAAACTGTCCTTTATTTGTCAGCACCTCAAGCTGGACTTTGGGGCCATGCAAGTTTGTTAACTTGACAGCCCTACATTTTCAGACCTGCCCAAAAGGGGCTGCCTGTGAAAACACAAGAAGTAGCAATGTCTGCGTGATATCTGGGTCAGCATCCAGCATGGTCACGGTTGCGTTTTCAAAAAAGCACTTTGCTTTGGGATTAAGATGGGATCCTCCCATAGGTTTCCTTTTTTGAGTGTTTCCAGTCGGCAGCTTTCTTCTTGCAGCCTAGTATCCCAGGATCTCATTGGAGGATTTGGTGTCCAGAACTTGGCAAACCAGGTGTATCCCAAGTAGTAATAGTAGTGATAGAACTTTATCTGCATTACCTTTATAAACTTTGCCCTAACTGACCTGGGGCGGACTACTTGGTAAAAGTCAAAAACATAAATCAGTGAAATATAGCAGACACACCAGGATTGGGTGCTAAGTGTCTTCAGTAAACTTCTGTGTCACTGACACTTCTTCATTCCTCGATCAGGTGAGCTGTCAGTGACAGCTTTCACAGCGAGAACCAGCTTTTTAGCCATCCGTGCTCACTTGGGGGCTTGTAACTCTCATCCTTCTCTCCCCATGTAACTGGAAGGTTCCATGGAGGCCTCCAGAGCCTTATGCCCAGCCCTGTTTTGCAGAGACTCATTTCTTTTTGCCACAGTGTCATCCATTCTTCCTTCCTAGCTACTGTGGGGTCCTGGGGTCTCCAGCATAGCCTGGGTGGGTGGGGAACTTGGAAGAAATTCAGACCCTCTTGTCCTTCCCCTGACCCATAGAAGCAGCTGCTCCTGGGTCAGTACTGTAACAGGAACCTCAGGCCCCTGGTTGGTGCATGAAAGTTGGTGATACGCTGCCTGGTCCCCAGAGCGTCAGCCAGGGGTCCCCTCTGCGTGCATGCGCTGCTTAATGCTGCATAATCCTCTGCTACGGGTTCCCCGTCCAGCCCACAGGCCTGGCGGCGGTCCTTTATTCAGGTGTCACCTGTGCTACAAAGATAGGGGTGTCTGTGCCTGGTAGTGTCAGCTTCATGGTCCTTGTAGGCCCTGTTTGAAGGGCGAGTCCCATGGGACATATGTCTCCTTGACACACCTAAGATAGGAACTGATGTGCATTTGGGGCCAATTTGATTTGTCTAGAAAGTTTCATGTAGGTCTCATGGACATAAATCTAATGAAACCGTGTAGCATTTGTAGCCTTTTGGAAGTGACTGTCATTTCCACATCTCTCTATTGCAGAGTTATGTAATTAAGTGCATTTAAATAAATAGCTTTATTTTGAAATTAAACAATTTACAATTTAAACAATTTAAAGTTTTGCATGTTGGAGGTCAGGGATTTAACTCAGGACATAAGTGCCTGCCTGGCAAGTGCAAGGTCATCAGTTCAATCTCTGGTACCAAATAAATAAATAAAGTTTTGCATGTCACCTTGATTTAGAAAGCTTGTCTGGTTTCATCAAACCTTTGTAACTTTCACTAATAATTGTGGAAGAACAGAAGCCCCGCTTGCTAGCAACTCACCTGACCCCTATCTACAAGAGCTTTAAAATACTGCATTAGAAAAGCTTATGTCTATGTAGTGATTTTAAAAATTCCACTAATCATGGTAATGACTTTCTGTGGCTGTTGTGTGACATGGAGATTTAACAACTGATTGAAACTATAAAGTGTGATTCTGTGGAAGTTTTAGAGGGCAGAAATGTTCTCGCTGTGGGCTGTATTTACCAGGGATGATAGAATTTAAGTACTATATTTGCCTTATGTTATGCTTGAAATTATTTTTTCTGTCAACTTAAACTGTGCGTCTGTTTCTTTCTTACTAGCTTTTGGAAATGCCAAAACTGTAAGGAATGACAACTCTTCTAGATTTGTAAGTATTTATATAAGCTTACTTAAGGCTGCTATTTAGTTAATAAATGTTTAAATAACCGGTAGATGTTTAATGTTTCTTAATACACACATTTTAAAAATAAGAGCACCATCCTTACAGAGACCCTGAAATTCCCAAAGGACTATTTTTTGTTTTGTTTTGTTTGTGCTTTCTGTGATTTGTTAAAAAATTCTTGGAGTGATAAACTATTTTTATCATGCTTTCTACCATAACATTCTAGGAGTGATTTAAATGAGGATGTTTAGAATAACTCTACTGACCTGAGTTTTGGTATTTAGAAGTCATAATTAAGAATCAGAAATTAGGGAGGGGGAGGGAGGGGTGGGAAAGGGGGTGACCAGTGGAATTAAGATGTGTTACGTACGGGTACCAACTTCCCACAAGAATGTAAATATTATTACTACACACATGTGCTAACAAACTAAAAGTTTTAAACATTTAAAAAATGAACCAGGAATTAAATAAAAAGAAAGAAAAGCTGAGTATCAGGTGTACACACACTGTCATCTTTATGCCTTGCTTGGTGGGCCCAGCAAGGACAGCATGTGTCCTACAGCTGCTGGGTGGTGACATCTGTAGCGTGGGTAAGAAGTGGACAGCAAGGGGGTGTAACACTGATGCCAGCTGACGTCCAGGCTCAGGTGAGCAGGAGGAGGCCGCTTCACCAGTGGGAGCCCAGTCCTTGCCACCATGCCACCATCGTCCCCAGCTCCTCAGCACGTGCCCCGCACGTTGGCATCTCTGGTTCTCACAAGCACAGGTACTGTGGCCTCAGCTGGGACAGATGTGCTGAATGTGACGGCGGCGTTTGGAAAGCTGACCCTTGTGGTTTCACCAAGTGTGTCCATAGTAAAGGTCATTCATTTTATGAGCGGCCACCTGTGCCACGGAGACCGTGTTTGATGACCTCATGACCTCCCTCCCAGGACCCTTCCTGGTCCTTTTCCTCTTTCTCTTCATTTCGCTTTGACTTTTTCCTCATTCGGTTGCCTGACATTTGAGAAGAATGACCTCAGGTACAGGTGCTTTGGATAGCTTAGAAAGTAGAACGCTAAATAAATTTCTGATTCCAAGCCTGTGAATTTTTTCCATCGGATTAGCTTGTGAAATTGATGGATGCCTTTTTCTGTCGTGGTAACGTAGCTAATCTCATTGCATAAATCAGAGTGCGGTGTGGGCAGGCAGAAGTGTTTCAGGGATCAGGCTTCTTTAGGGGATAGAGGTTTTGTTTTGTTTGCAAATTTTGTGTATACACACACACCTCTTAAAATATTTACCAAATATATTTAGTCTCCAGGCAGTGCCAATGCAGAAAAACCCATGTTGCAGAAAAGGTCATTAGTACTTAGCGATATTTCAGATCTGGTGAAAGGCTTGGCAGGTGATTTAGCTTATTAAGGAGCTTGAGAGAAATCGTATTATAACACGGGTCTTAGGACAAGAGATTAACACTTGATTATAGACTAAATCGTTTCATGTCCGGGTTTTAGTAATTTCGCCACTTTGTGGTCTTTGGGTTACCAATACATGCAAATGCCTGGTAGCCTTGTACACTAAATAGTACTCTACTGTCTTTAAAGTTACGGCCACGTGTCGCAGTGGTTCATGCAGTCTATATTGGTACCTGGAAGATTCTTTAGTTAACCGAGAAGGAACTTCCTGATCTCTGTACTAAGAAACCTGACGGAGCTGACTACATCGCAGTTTAGAATAGATGGCACCCCTGTGCACACAGAGGTGCCTACAGTGTCCCTGCCCACCCCAGCCTTGCTAGTATGATGCATTGAACTTCTTTTAAGAAAAGGCTTTTTGGTTTTATTTACTGCTGTGTGTGTGTGTGTGTGTGTGTGTTTGTGTGTGTTTGTGTGTGTGTGTTTGGTGACAGGGTGTCACTGTGTAGTTCAAGCTGTCTTACCAGGTAGCCCAGCATGGCCCCAAACTCACAGCAGTCCCCCTGCCTCAGCCCCCAAGAGCTAGACAACAGGCGCCTGCCACAACCCTGGGAACATGCTTCTAGACTGTTCTCAAACTGCTTGGAACCATCCCTGTTCCTGCCCACCGGGCTTCCTGGGAGAGGCAGTGTGCGGAGCTTGTATCTGTGCAGAGGCCGAACAGGCCCCAGGCAGTGTAGGGAGATCCTGTAGGCTTCATTCCCTAGCGGCTTACTCAGCAAGAATTCCGGTCGCCTGCAAAATGCACTCACTAGCGATGACTCTCTGCAGAGCTCTCCTTTGCTCTCAGCTGATATGGTGGCTTCTCTGAAAAGTCATCACCAGCGGGGTCCTCACACAGAATTAATCCTGCATCCTCTGCAGCATCTGTCCCCAAGTCCCTGTCCACGCCTGTGTCAGACCCTTCTCAGGTGCTCTGCGTCCTTTAGCTGCCTGTGCCCTATGCCCGCCTCTGGTCCCCTTCTGCAGGCTCCACCTCTAATCCCCGGACCATTTCTCCCCTCCTCTGCAGTGACATAGTCTCCCTGATGGAGGACCACATTGTCTACTCCCAGAGACCCAGGCCATGTTCCTAGACTTTCCTATCCTATTTAACCCCCAACTCCAAGCCAGGCCTGTCATTGTCCCCTTCGACTCCATTTGATGTCTACTCTTGCTGCTTTTCCTTGAAGCCACCGGTGTTCCTCCTCTCCTTGCAGCAGTCACCTGCTGTCAGCCACATCTGCTCCGTCTCTCTTGCTGTGCCCGCCACGCTCATCAGGTGATCTTGTCAGCAGGCGGGTCTGATCGGGACATCCTTGTGGAGGAGCCTTCGTGACACAGCTTGCTGTCTGGCGGATGTCTCAGGCTCAGCGTGTGCGGCAGCGTCCCCCACCTGCCTCCCTTCTCTGCTCACTACACTCAGAGATGGCAGCTTCTAAAGATATTTTTATTAGCACACATTTGTACTATGTAACGATGGCATTCATCAGGGGAGTTACACGTGTGCATAACACATCTTAATTCTTCTATGTCCCCTTCCTGTCTTTCCCTGGCCTCCATCTCTTGGTCCTCTTACCATCTGCAAAAGATCTATAGGGTTGCTAATTGTCACGCCAGCTCTCCCTGCCCTCCCCCCCAACCCCTTGGTCTGCCTCACGTGGGATTTTGCATTTGAGCTGCAGGGATTTGTGTTCCTTCCTCTGTGCAGCATCTGCCACTGTGGCAAGGGGTGTGTGTGCGTGTGCTCTGGACGGGTGGTCCTATTCCCCTGCCTCCATTGCCCTCTCCACTGTTAACTCCCAGAGGCCAGGAGTTTGCTTGGGCTGCTTCTGCACTAAAGCACTGCTTGATAGGCGTCTGCTCAATCAAGTCAGATGACATCGAGAAAGGAGGGGGAGGGGGTCTGCCTGAGTTAGCAGAGAGTCACCAACTGCCTGGCTGACCAAGGTCCAAGTGACCATGTTTCTTCTTCTCTCTGCCTCTCATGCTGCCAGTGAAGATTAAAGTCAGTCCTGGGGAGATTCATAAACCATCTACCTCTAAGACAGGACATAAAAAGGCTAAAGACTTATTAAATCAGCATACCCTTTTCCAAACAAGCACAGCGGTCAGGCCTGTTCTATTCTTGTTACTTTTTAACTGGCAATTATAGACCAGTTCATTAAAAAAAATTCTCAGTGTTAAACTATGTATGTGTTTCAGGATAACGTCAATAAAGTGTGATATGAACCTGCATTGTATGTTGCCATATAATCTGGATCAAAAGCCAAAAACAGTGGTAATGGTTAGTCTTTGATTCTGAGCTGGTCACACCGTATAATCATATATATGACCTGAGTAGATATAAAAATGGAGCTTTGTATTTCATCCACTTGTCCAGCATGTGTGGACTTTGTAAGCAGAGTTTGCAACATATTTTGCCCATAAAAATGAGATGATTTCTCCTCCCAGTCAGTGCATGTGGCAGAACTATTTATTTTCCCAAGTTTTCATGCTTAGTTTGAGTACTGCACCCCTTCTAAGTTGGAAAAACATTGCTGAAATGAGAATGTCATACGATGGCTCAGGAGATCTATTAAATTAGCAGTGGGGTAGATGTGCTTGGAGCAGAAGGGATATTAGTATGAATCATTTATGGAGGCTTATTGGTTTGCCTTGTGATTGCAGGAAGTGCTTTTTTTAATTACATCTAAACAAATGCATTAAAGTAAGGGCTTCGTGTTCTGTTCTCTGCTACTCTGACTCTTGAGGTGAACTTGAAAACTTACCAAGACTTTCTTTGACAGGGAAAATACATGGATATTGAGTTTGACTTTAAAGGCGATCCCCTCGGAGGCGTAATAAGTAATTGTGAGTATGTCACTTGATTCTTTGTAAAGTTGTTCAAGACATATGTATAACAGGATATTTTAAGTACTTGTATCTTTGAGAGATAGGTACAAGAATGTTTCATTTTCCTAGACTTTTAACTTTTACATTTCAGGTCGCTTTGTAATGTAATTTGCAGATCTTTTTAAAAGATGGTTTAAAATCTTTACCTTTTGAAAACATTTTAAAAGTCTGCCAAAGAAATAAATGTGTCCAACTGTTTTTTATAGTCTGTCATTCTAGTATGAAAAAGATTTCCCAAAAGATTATTTTCTTTAAGAAAATGTCCTGTGGTTAACAGTAAAATACAAGTAATTCATTGTATTATCTATTATTGATGTGTTTATTTTTGTGCTGGGAATCAAATATAGAGCCTCCCACCTGCTAGGAAGATACTCTGCCACTAAGCTATAATATAAGTAATGGTTTTAAGATGATAACTTTGGTAATATGTATCCCATAAAAAGAAGAGTCTGTATTTCACATGTCATTTTGAGGCCGTTTGCTTCCTCCCATACATTTAGGTAATTGAGATGTGACGTACCGATGCCTGTTAGGTGAAGCATGGATCTGTTAGCCTCCGTTTGGGTGTGGGGGTGACTAGAGAAGCACCATGTTCTCTGTCAGAGGTACACGCCTCAGGAAGTTGTCAGTGTCTGTTTAAAGCACAGCGGTGTCCTCAGTGCTTTGGAGCTGTGGTAGCCAGGCCACCACGCTGATGGGTCTGCCTGTGCCGATTTCCTGATTGGGTAGTTTGGACAGTTGAAGATGAGGTCACAGGTTTTGGTGCACCCAGCCTTGGTCTGGTTCTCTTTGGAGTCTTCTGGATGTGGTGAGGACCACCGCGTCTGATCTTGTCCGCCTGCCTCATCAGCCCAGGAGCTATGGGGATGGCTAGAATGAAAACTCCCCAAGTTTAGATTAGTCAAAAACAACACAGTTGGCTAAAGCGTCCAGATGGCATTTGTTAGTTTTGTTATAGCCATGGAGCTTTTTTCCTTCAAATGAAATGTCTGCTGAAGGACCTCGGATCTGGTAGCTAGAACCTGTGTATTGCTAGATGCCCCGAGTTCTTTCTGATTGGCCCCAGAGCTGAAAGAATTCCACTGGAAAACTGAAAATGTTTTGAATAATTTGGATAGGCTCTACGGATGTTTTTCTTAAAGAATTTTTTTTTTATCATGATTCATAGAGCAACCTAGGGCAGAGATTCCTGCTCTTTCAAAGAATGCGAGTGACTTGGATGGTTCTCTTCCCATTTCAGAATTCGAAGTTCTTAAATAATTTAATTTTCCATTTTAGATTGCCTAATCATATACTTTAGTTTGCCGTGCATTGGGATTATTCATATTTGTAAGAATGTGTAATTGTTAGAGAAATGCTTTGAAGAGAAAGCTGTAATGTGAAACGAAATTGGATAGGAGGGTGCTGTTCGGGTTAGATGATCGTGTGTGTCAGAGATGGGAGAAGTACTTGGGCAAAAACTGCCACCAGTGCTTCTCACTCTGGCCAGTTCGGTAGGAAGAACACTTTGATACCCCACAGCAGCTGTGGGGAGTTGTTGAGGGAAAGATATATCTCAATTTTAAGACTATTGTTTTTAAGAATGATTACTTTTATTCTGAAAGGCATTCATAAATCTTTAGTGCTTCCTTTTACAAAGCAAATGAACTCTAGTTACTAAATTAATCATTAATACTCTATATGTGCGGGTAAATTTGTTTTTATTTTTATATAGAAACTTGAACGTTCTGGAATGATTTGAGCAAATATTGCTCTTGAGGATTATAGAAACATCAGTAGGAATTTACTTTATGATGAGAAAATAATGTCAGCTTTAAATTTTGAAGTTTAAGGTCTAAACAGTTATGTCTTCCTGCTCCTAAATCTTGTATCCATGGAGAATAAATACTAAACACTCAGTTTTTTCCCAATTAAGATTAATATATCTTCACAAATGGATTTCATAAGGCATTTGTTACCATTTGCTCCCACAGTGTAATTATATTGAAATTTGCGGTAGTGGATCCACCCTGGTATTTAAGAATATCCTTCACTTTGAAGCAAAAAGAAGCACATGAGTGGTGAGAGCAGGAAATCTCACCCAGTGCAGATGGAGGACTGACTCATAGGTGGTCACTGGCAGTTGTGGCTCGGTGGCCTGTGGGGGAAGTAAAGCAATGAGTAGTTGCACTCCTGGCCTCTCCAGGTTCCTGAAAGTTGACTGCTTGTAGTCTGGAAAAGAACCCAAGATTTGCCCTTTTGTAGGAAGTACGCATTGCCTCTGTTATAGCTGCTGTATAGGAAGAACTCAAATTGTTATTGGCTTACAATTGTTACCCTGAAAAAGATATAATAACCCTCCAACTAGTGGGAAAAAAAGCCCAAACTCATCTCTCTCTCTAAAAGAGATAATGCTGTAAAACTCAAGTCAGGAACTCATTGAAAAGTAGTGTTATGTGGAGAGGGGTGTTACTAAAACAGAAGATGACAAACATTTGCTTCAGTAAAGAAGATAAAATATGGAAGTACATTCAGATGTTCAGTTCAGCTGATCAGAAAGCACATCCCTCCTGCTTTGTTAAGTCATGTTGGTCTCCTGATACTTGTATATTTGTATTTGAGGATTTTTTTGTAGTATTATGCACTGGAAGCTTGTAGAAACTTCTTTTTTTATTAACAGTCCCAGATGTCTTATATTTGTGGCAATTTAGGCTATAGAGAAAATGTAATACACACTTTATGGGGTTTTTGTCTGCTAAAATAAGAATCACACAGAGACATACGTTATGAAATAACTTGTGATTTCAAGCGAGTACACACTTAGGTAAATAAAGGACAAGAAATAAGGCATCAGGAGTCCAGTGTAATTCCTGACACACATTAAGTATGTGGCTGCTAGAGAGGAGGATGGATTGGTTAATACCAGGCAGCCCCTGTATTTCTTGTTTCATTATTTGGGGCATATTCATGAGCCTACTTATGCAACTCTTATCGTGTGATTTCCAACAACAAGCAAGTTTCATAATTCTATTTTGGTATTTCCTAATCTTTGAAATAGGAATAGTAGCAGTACTTAGCTCAGGTTGGATCAGGTATCCAGCATCTGTGTTAGTCCTGACACAATGTAAAGAAGAAGTTTCATTTGGTTCATGGTTTCAGAGGGTTCAGTTCATGGTTAACAGGCCCCAAAGCAGGAGGATTATGGTGGAAGAAACTCCATTCATAGTAGCCAGGAAGCAGAGCAGGGGAATAGTGTCAGAGATGAAGGGGTGAGGGACCAGATAAAGTCCCCAAGGTCATGCCTGTGTGATCCAAATACATCAAGATGTGGCTTTACTAATCTCCTGGACCGATTCCAAACCAATCAAGTTGATTCTATACCCTAAGCACCACAACCCTTACATCCTTCGACATGGTGCTTGCCATATAGTAAACACTCAATAAATGTTTGCATTTTTTTTTACTACTAAATAGTGCTTTAGGTGTTTTATCTAACCTGTCACCAAATAAGTGCTCTATAGAGACAAGACCTTAGCTTGGTTTACTGCTGAGTGACCAGTGACTGACACAGTGTCTGGCATCTGATACATATTTGGTAATTAAAATCATGTAAGTAATTATGTGGGGTTGAAAAATTGGTTGAGAAGTAATGCTTTTGCTTTATTAAATGGTTTAATCTGAATGTTCTATGTTAATCATTTTACAATAATTTTAAAGACGTTCGTTCGACATCCCAAAAAAGTTGGAAGTCCAGCTTCATCTGCTACTATGGCCCAGGGAACTGTGAAGGGAGGCAGGTGTTGAGATCGGTGTATATTCCAGTTACTCTTGCTGCCCGACAAGCTCCCCAAACTCAGGAGGGTAAGATAAGGGCCTTTGGAGCTGCTCTGAGGTTCTGTGGGTTCAGAATTCAGGTGGAGCATGGTGGCATGGCTTGGCCTCTCTCTTTGTGAGACCCCGGCCAAGGACACTCGGGGCTGACTTGCGTGCCAGTCATTCACATGTCAGCCTCTGGTGGGGAGGACTGCAAGGGGCTCGACAGGAGCCATCAACCTATGGCCACCTGTGTGCAGCGGGCCGCTGGCCACATGGCAGTCAGGCTCTGAGAGGGACTGTCAGGGAGAGCAGCCAGTGTCCAGGGAAGCAAGAGGAAGCCGGAAGTGCTGGGGACTTCGCAGCATGTCATTTTTGCTGTTAGGGCAGAGTGGTTGTGAGCTTGTCTAGGTTCAGACATCGGGAACGTAGATCCCAGCACTCAGTGGGCAAATGTTAGAGGGCTCCAGAGCATTTGATTTTGAAATGACAGATGAGTTGGCTGATTTCTCCTGCTGGGTCCACACCCGTGCGGAGTCTTTCACGCTGACTCAAGGCTCAGCTGTGACATCTGTTTTGGTCAATGGGACAGTAAGCAGATAGAGTATAACAACAGACTTGAGAGTTGGTTACCTGTTGGAATGGTCCTCTCAGGGACTTGGTTGTCACTACCATGTGAGTGACCCTGGGCCAGGGTGATGGAGGGTGGGAAGCACCCGGACGATCCATCAGTCATCAGCTGGGGACATTTACACCAGCTGCCTGCCCACCCGCCAGCAGGCTGCCCCTGAGCCAGTGCAGCAGGGATCAGCCAGGCTGACTCAGCCAGGAACGGCCCGGCAGAGTCATGAGCCAATGCAGGGTCTGGTTGGAGGATTCTGACATCGGGGTGGTGGTTGTACAGACAAAACTTAACAGGTACAGAGGTCCAGTAGATAACATTCTTTCCTTCCTCCGGTTCAGAAATCAGGAGAATCAGTTTGGAGAGAAAGTGGTTTTGCTGAAAGGATGTTGAAAAAGTGGCTGTGGTTTTTCACCCAAAGCTGTGGCTCGTGCTAGTGGTCCTCCAGCAGTTTGGTAGCCTTGAGTTGTTGACAGCGCTGAGCTGCCACCCACCTGTCCGTGGGTGCATTGCCCTGTCTGGGGGCGGGGGGAAGTGCTGCATGTGGCGGCTCCAGCTCTGGCTCTGGGAGGCCAGGCCCTGTGCACACCCTTGTCTTCCTCCTGCTGCAGGCGTGAGAAAGGGCAGGGGAGGCGGATTGGAGTAGTCCCTCCAGGGCAGATCCTTCCCAGGGAAATGGGAAGCAGAAGAGAGTGACCACTCCCTTCCCAGGGGAGGGAGGGAGTGGAACAGATGGCTTGAGTTCCTTCTTGTTCATATTTCATCTGAAATTATGGTTATTTCCATGTGCCGCCCGCCTCATGGTCTGCTGTTCAATCTGTGAGTGGCTCGGTCTTGCCATTTTGTAGGAGAGAGAGCATAAGGTCCTGTCTTTGATTTTTGATGGCAAGTCATCGATGAGGAGAGAAACTTCTGTTATCTGAGGTCCTCCAAGAAACTCATCTCTTCTGTGTCCTGGGACTCTGCCCATTGAGATGGATTTGGAGGCTACTGGACAACAATCAGCTCTCAGGAGCTACCAAATAGTCTCCAGTAAACAATATCTGCTTTTAATCTGTGTTCTATACGGTTGCCGATCATTAGCTAAGATAGTACATTACCTAGTTTGTAATATTAAAATAACCATTTTTTTTTTTAGCATTTTGAGTTTTAAAGATAGTGGAAATAACATTGAGTTTTTAGCATTCTGAGTTTTAAAGATAGTGGAAATAACATTGTGAAGGATATAGCTATAAAACTGACATTTCAGAAGAACAGTTCTGTTACTGAGTGATGGGTAGGTAACCTTAGATAAAAGTTGATCCCTTCCTTTGTTGTGATTTTAGTTCAGTATTTTTTTTTAAACAAAATTGGTTCACCATGACCAAAAAAACCCTGTATGTTTCCCACGAAACAAGGCTATATACAAGTGAGGAGACCAGGTATCTTCAGGATTCTCTGGAGAGAGAACGTCTCGCAGATTCCTTAAAGAGCTTGGAAAGTGTGGTGGAGGTAGAGGAAAAGTGGCACTGTCGGACACCTTGGGTGGTGTAGCTCCCTCAGAAGCTCACTGCAGGCAGATGGGGGCTGCAGGGACCAGGTCTGAAGGGGAGCAGTAGCAGACCAGCCTACCTGCAGTCCAGGTCCTTGTCCCAAGCGCCACCTGCGGGCCACCAACCCACGCGAGCATTCCCCACACAGGACCACTTGTAGGGACCTAGTCCTGCTACTAGTTTGTTCATCTGACCCCGGGGGTGAATGAGGATGAGTGACAGACACAGTCAGTTTAACACACAGGCAGCCAGGGGACTCCGCTCCAGTGGGCCTGGGAGCCCTGTGTGTCTGGCTTGTCCTGCTTTTATTCACTCAGTCATGGGTACAAGCAGTTAAAGTGACACAAGATTCATCTGTCTTCCATTATCCATTAGTACGTGGCTGTTTAATCTCAGCTGTGCTTGCTTTTCCCTAGAACCTGCAATGTGCTATCATCCCTGTGCCATCACCCTTGCACGCTTTCTCCTTTGTGCTCACAAAGGAGGCCAGTTAGGCCCTAATTCTCCTAACTGGTCTCCCACAGAGGCTGTGGGGTCACCCTTTGCATCTGGTTTCTTTGGCTGTGAAAACACAGGTGCATGATTTGTAAGAAGTCATCTGTTAGATATTTCTAATCTTTAAAATTGTCATCAGTGAGCCTTCCTGTCAGTCTTTGGGGTTTATGTCACCTATTTTCCAAAAAAAAAGTATAAAGATGATCTTGTTTTCTTTACCTTATCTCTAGCCCTCTAACCCTAATCCTAACCCTGACCCTCACAGAGATGATTTTAGGCTTGGCTGTTGGACATTGTGACACACACCTATAATCCCAGCACTTGACTGGGACAGAGGGATCACAAGTTCAAAACCCAGACCGGGCAGCTTAGTAATTTAGTGAGCCCTGTCTCAAAGTTAAAAAAGAGCTGGGGATGTACCCCAGTACCAAGGCTCTGAGTTCAGTCCCTAACACCGCCTTCCCCAAAAGAATATATGTACCAAAAGACAGGTAAATGTAAGTCAACCCAGTAAGTCAACCCATCTGTTCCCCTCATAGATGTCTTCTCAGAAGAGCTAATGATATCATATCACAGTGATGCATGCATATCCATGATTATAGTAGCACAGTTCCTAATAGCTAAATCTTGGAAGCAGCCTGTGTGTCAGTCAGCAGGTGAACAGATGAAGAAAATATGGTATTCCTACATTCTGCAGTACTATTCTGCCATGGAGCATGAATTTAAGTCATTTGTAGAAAAATGGATCCACCTTGAGATCATAATGTTCAGTGAAATAAATCAGACACACAAGTTTCAGTGTCACATGATTTCTCTTACATAAGAAACCAGAAGTATAATTTAAGGACCAAAACAAAGGATGAAAATAGGAGACAAAGGAAACAGATCTTTCTTTCCTAAGTGGGAAAGGGATTTAGAACGGAGGGAGGAGGTGGAGTGGAAAGCAGACTGAAATGCATTAAGAGGGTTTAATCACTGTGTACTGTGTACTTTGCAAATGTGTACTAATAAATAAGTGAATAAATAAATAGCTTCATACTCAGAACTTTCCACTGAAACTACCATGGGTTTTGCCCAGTAATTCACTGGCAATTTTCACATTTTTTTTTCAGGGAGAAAAAATAGAAAAATTATAGTTACTTGGATTACAGGGAGATGCTTGTTGTTTAGCGTATCCTTTTGCTTTAATGATGAAGCATAAATCCATCAGAAGAATTTAAGTGCCATGAGATACTTTTTTCAGCACAGGTCTCCATGGGAGGTCACTGTTAGGAGTCCGGGGTTTCACTGTGTTTTCATTGCCACTGATTGCATTGGCAAAACTGAGACAAAGCTGACGCAAGCCTTCATCAAGAACTAGGGCCTCTTCCTTCGGCAGGAGAGATGATGTGTATGATAACCCTTTATTGTACCATTTAATATTCTGCTCCAAGGTAGTGGGATTTTTCTCTTTCTAACCCTTTTATTATTCCTTTGTCTACAGAAGGTCTTCATCTTCCAGCTGGTGCAATTGTGGGCACTTTATTCTTTCACTTATTGTGCCCTGGGCGGGGGGGTTGTCCTGGGCCATGCACAGATGTGGACCCGTGACATGCCACAGATTCGCTGGTTGAAATCAAATTAAAAAATGCCTCAAAATGCTAAGTAGGATTTTTGTGTTTAGTAGTAATGATATTATAGGGTAGGGGCGCACATCCTCATCTATGGTTTCTTTGTTCCTATTCCTTTAAAGTTGCCCTTAGAATAAACTCAGTGAGCTGCTCCCTTCCTTTAAAGTGTAAATTTCTATTAAGGTGAATATAAACTTAGCATCGCATCTTGAGAGGGAATATCCAGGGAATCTCATCACCCCTCTCCCGTAGCAAACATCTAGCGCATGGTAATAACTCTTCCTCACCAAATCTCCATAGCAGAGACTCAGTCCACGGAGGCAGAAGTAAGTACCTTAGGCCGAGGAGGAGAAGGTTGTGCCAGTATTCCGCTTTCACTGCATTCCGGGGCACATCTAAGTAAATTAAAATGGTCAGGTGCTTAGTCCCTGTGGGGCGCTGAGTTATGGCACGTGGGGAACCGGGTAATTACTCAGTGTGGCTTCCTGCTGTTGGATTGTGTAGGTACATAACATTCAGGAAAAAAAATACCAGGAGGGAACAATTTTAAATGTTAGTAAATTATTTGGGGGCGCACGTTTTCCCTAATTATTTTCCTGCCTGGAAATGTGAGACTTACGAGAAAAGTCATAAGCAGACGAGGAGGCTCTGAGGTAATAGAGTAAACACTGGAAGTGGAGAGACCTTCAGCTGCTCGGTAAAGAAGAGATTCCTCATTTCCTGGTGAAGGCGCACAGTGAAGTCAGGTATTTCGTAGAAAGCATAGCACTCCCAAGTGATTAAAGATTTTGTGTTATTTTTATGATGGAAAATGCCAGTCATAAACACAGTACCCTAATCACCCAACACCTTGAGTTCTGGCTTTGTGGCTTCCAAGGGTGTGACGCAAGCCTCATTTTCTCATCTATAAAATAGGGATTATAAAACTCGCCTCCCTCGGGGCCAAATATGGTAACAAAAAGCCCGGTGCTCAGTGGAAGGTCGGTGCAAGCTTCCTCTCCCCTGCGCCTTGCTTCATGGCCCATCACCTGCTGCCCCCTGCTCGCACTCGGTCAGCGCTGCCGATTACATCAGTTCGGGTGGTTCAGGAGGTGCATGGAGTGGGGGACAGCATTCCTTTCTCCTGCGCAAGCCAGTGTTACTCTTTAACTCGGTGGTGGTGCTCCTGAGTCCTCACTGTCACCCTTTCCATGTTCCCTGTGGCCTGTGAGCAGTGCTTGCAGGTGCCAGACGTTAGGCCAGCCAGCGTGGTGTTGTCACTTGCGCTCTGAAGGTGTGATCTGATGTCCCCACAGTTCTTTGTACTCTTAGGGAGCCCCTGTTGGGGGCCAGGCTCTGAGCAGAGCCATGCTGGAGGGGTTGTGGCCGGCTTCTTAGGGCTGTGGGCAGAGGCTAGGTTTTGTGGTCACTCCACCTTCGTCCCTCTGCTCTCTCTCTCTGAAGCACCTTGTCATCTTGCCTTGACCACTGCTGCTGCAGTTGGCTTGGGGAAGGTGTAAGTGCCTGGGGCTGGGTGTGACCCTGCAAGTCTTCATGTCTGCAGCGGGGTCTGGGCCCAGACTCAGATAATTCCTGGCCTGTAGTGGGTGAGCGCTCATCGGGTTGAGACCCAGAACCTCTGCCATTGTTCCTGGAGAGACTGCACAGTTTTCTTTCCTTTGGAATAACATTTTAGATTTCAGCTTCACAGAGAATCAGATGTATAGTTCTCAGTGTAATGGGATTGCTGATGTGGAATCTTGCAGCTAAAACTGCCCTTTCCCTGTGGGGTGCGGGCCCTCTTTTGTATCACTAGTGAGAAGAGAGTGGTGCACAGGGCAGTAATGTCCTCTCCCATCATGCTTTGCCCACTGCAGTGTGCTGCTCCTTTGGCTCCTATTTTTTTGCGTGTGTGTTCATTTCTAGATAAAGTCTGAAATCTTGATAAGACCTTGAATTTATGAGATGGAAAATTACCTGCGATCAGTGCAAGTACACTGTTACATAGCCCCAAATTCCAAGACTCACGGTTCCCAGAAAAATCCAATTTACTTCTCCCAGGTGGTGGGGCACTTGAGGACAAGGTGGAACCTGCCCTGGGGTCCCGTAGGCCAATTACAAGTCCTGCTTCCAACAGTGACCACTGAGTTATTTACGCTCTTGTACCACCAGTGTCTTTAGCTGTAAAATGATAACTTTATAAAATAGTTGGGAGGACTCCGTGAGATAATGTCTGTGGAGGACTTGGCGCATGATAGGCTTGTTTTTATTATAATTATTAAGCTGACTCATCACAGCATGGCTGCTCTTCGGTACTTCCAATTGTCATGTTGCATTTTGAAAAGTTTAATGGCCCAAGAGAGTATCAGTGTTAAAGACTGTTACGTTTAATCAGCTCATTGATTAACTATTTAATGCCGCTTAGTTTGCATACTCCCTGTTTTAAAAGAATCTGGTGATTTTAATTAATTTGCGCTTCTTTCGGCAAGTAGCGATGGAAATATGACTTTGAGGGTTAATGCAAAAAATAGAAGAAGAAATTGAGAGGGAAGGGGAAAGTACAGTGAATCCGAGAACGAAATGGATGCATGTGTTATGATTTAACTTTTTCTCTCCTCAGATCTTCTAGAGAAATCGCGGGTAGTTAAGCAACCTAGAGGAGAAAGAAACTTCCATGTGTTCTATCAGCTGCTCTCCGGTGCCTCTGAGGAGCTCCTTCGTAAGCTGGGCCTCTGGCTGTTAATCTGTGTTGTCACTGTGTTCTCCAGAGGATTCTCTTTAAAACACGGTCCATGTGCTTTCCTCTCCCTCTGGAGACCTTTCCACAAGGCTAGCCCAGGCCAAGAGCGTGGCGTGTTTGTGTCTGCCACCCCGTGGCATTCGTGTCTTGTCCCTGGTCCTCCTCAGACTGTTTTCTGTGTCGCAGATGGGTTAAAGGAGACTGTCGGAGGGGAACAGCTAGTCACACGTTTAAAAAATAAAATGGAAGAATAGTTCCATGTTAATAGAGAGCAGTCAATTAATGAGCATAATTATATGAAATCAGGTTGCTTGGTGAGGATTTAAAAAATACTGAGGAATACATGTGCTGCAGTTGACACTTGGCTATTTTAGAGAATTAGTGTGTCACGAGAATAAATTCCAAGAGCCAACAGCCAAGTGATGAAAAGTACTGAATAAATAGTCCAAGCCAGAGGAGTTGTGAAAGGTCAGCCACACTGGAGGGGAAGCATCATCCTGACAATCAGCAGATGTGCATTGAAACGGCCCAGAAGCGTCCGCTGTGCACGTATAAGAAAAAGCTATTAAGAAGGATAAAGGTAGCAGGTTGTCACAGATCTGCTCAGAGCTTGAAAGGGACGATCTCGTCCTGGGGGGACCATTAGCAGCCCCCAGCTGAGAGTCACAAGGTGATCAGAGCCTGCTCCCCAGTCACGCCTCTCTTTGCCGTTATATCCACCCAGAATAATTCAAATGAATTGAAAAACAATTCGTGTGAAGACTATTTATCCCTGCCCGCTGCATATTACTTAAAAATAGGAGAGAACCCATATAGGCGAGGCGGTGAGAATCTGTAAGAAGAAATCCTTTGTTATAATGGAATAGCCCGCTGGACACATTTTACATCACACAGATGTGGAAAGGGCCTTAGGAAGCGTAAATGTGCAAAAGCAGGGTTTGTGTAACTTACAGCAGTAACAAGGTTTATTTTAGGAAAATGCTGTCCTTGTTATTTGGGCACCGGGTTTTGTTCCCTCAATTCAGTCCATAGTGACAACGTCATCTTGCCCAGAGGGGTAAAACATGAAGCGATAATTACACTCACTGAGCAGCTTAGCAGTGTGTGTCTGTGACTCCACAGACAAACTGAAGCTGGAGCGGGACTTCAGCAGATACAACTACCTGAGCCTGGACTCGGCCACGGTGAACGGGGTCGACGACGCGGCCAATTTCAGAACCGTTAGGGTAAGTGAGATGCTTTCCTTGTTACACTTTAAAATGAGTATGCAGGAGGCTGAGACAGGAGGATCGTTGTGAGTTCAAGACCAGCCTGGGCTACAAGTAAGTGAGCTCAAGGCCAGCCTGAAGTGCATGGTGAGACCCTGTCTCAAAAGACAAAAACAAATTAAAATGAGTCCCACTGCAATGCTCAGTCAGAACTGGTAACAATTCGGAATTTTCTTTAAAGCATAATTCGCACTCTCTGAGGATTTAGAATTACACAAGAGCTTGTTACGTTTTTATTAGTGTGGTTTCTCACGAGCTCAAAACCACGCAGGGTTGCAAAGGCTATGTTTTCTGAGCCCTCTGGAGTTGACCACTTATCAGAAGGAACTTTCCTCCATCATCCCTGGAGCTGACTCTTCGAATATTGTATTTAAATTCCAAACGTTTTATAGCCAAGCTTGATAGCCAAAATTAATTTCCAAGTGTGAAAAACGGCCCTGGGATCCTGTGAAATCCCAGCCATTTTTGAGACAGAAAAATCTTGTTTTTCTACAGTTTAGAAAACTGAGGTGTAAACCAGAATGCTTAGCATTCCACTTTCATTAGAGAAGAAATGGCTCTGCCTCCCACTCCATCTTCAGTCTTTATGTGGCACATACTTTCACAATCAGTCCTGTTAGGGCACGACGTTAGCAAGGATTTACTTCCAAATGAGACGGCTGGGGTGAGGTTGGGGGGACGGTGGGAGCCAGGCCCGCTATAGGTGGAACAAGATTGCCATTTGTTAATCGTTGTGGGGGAAGGAAAGGATATGAGCAGTCTTCTCCTGGCTCTTTCTACTTTTGTATTTGTTTGAAGTTTTCCACCACAAACAAAACAGTGTATTGTTTCCATTGCTATGCAGTGTCTCTCTCTCTCTCTCTCTCTCTCTCTCTCACACACACACACACACACACACACACTCTGCCAGCTGTTCTCAAAAACAGCATCTCACAGTGCCAGCCTTTTGAAGAACTGTGTAAGTGAGCTCATATGGAAGCAATAGTCCATTGACTTCTGGACACGGTTTTAGTTAAGTCTCGGATCCAAGGCTGGTGCCGTAACCAGTCTGCCCGGCACATAGCTGCCTCTCCATCCAAGCTCAGGGCTGAGCAGGCACCTCTGTGCCCGCTGTGCCTGGCAGGAGACCTGTCACCTTTGGGAACCAGCGTTTTCTTGTATGTAAAATAAAGGTGGAGGTTTTTCTTCATTGGATGTCGTAGAAGCGTCTTGTTCGGTTTTGTTTCCAGTTGCAGAGCCCCAGTGTGGACCCCGGGCTGCTTCTGCAGCCTCCACTTCCCCCACTGCCCAGCATGCAAGATGCCCGGGGTCCGGAGTGACAGACAGCAAGATAGTACGCTTATCTTAAGCTCTGCACTCCAGAAAGACATCAGATCGATCTTTTTAAAAAGATAAAGAGCCACACAAAGGGAGCCGGTGCTGCTTCTCTCTCCCCAGAACGCCATGCAGATCGTGGGCTTCATGGACCACGAAGCTGAGTCCGTCCTGGAGGTGGTGGCAGCGGTGCTGAAACTGGGGAACATCGAGTTCAAGCCCGAATCGCGCGTGAATGGCTTGGATGAAAGCAAAATCAAAGATAAAAACGGTATGGCAGTGGAGACTTCGCTTTGTTTAGGAAACTTGCCTTGAGCCTCCCAAAAGTTTTCATTAGAAAATGAAACACATGCCTTGCATTGGTTTGGAAGAAGTTTCTAGTGAATCCAAACTGAAATCATAGTGGCAGCCGAGTGGGAAGCTTTCTGATTCATCGCGCCAGGCTGTTGGGTTTGAGTGTGATTCGGGATCAGCCTCGGCCTCGGGAGTCATTATTAGCAGCACACAGAGTCACCTTCCGTGCCCATCTTCCCCTGTCCCCAATAGAGTTAAAAGAAATTTGCGAGTTGACCGGCATCGATCAGTCTGTTCTGGAGCGAGCATTCAGTTTCCGAACAGTGGAAGCCAAGCAGGAGAAAGTTTCAACAACCCTGAATGTGGCTCAGGTAGGTACATCATAGGATACACAAGGAAAGGTTTTGAACTGGGCGATATTTTTTGTATGAAATTCTGTGTCGTAAGCTCTTATTTCCACTGTCGTACTATATTTGAGACATTGCTCTAGGCACGGGGGATATAGTGATAAATGGGGGTCTCTGCCCTCCCTCGAATGGAGCCCAAAATCTGGAAGGCAGAGCTGGATAATGCCAACAGCAGGCATGATAGGCATATGGCATGGCCAGCAAGTGACAGTGGGACCAAGAGAACAAGGTGAGCAGAGTGAGGAAAACTTGAAGGCCTGGGTGGGGGTCAGAGTGACAGAGCCACGGGAGCCTTTTGAGCCAAGGGCAGCATGGTCAGCCCCTGGTTTCATAGGGTCATCATCCTGTAGGGGACCGAGGGGCAAAGCAGGGAAGTTGCAGGTTTCTCCTATCCCTGAGATGCCGGTTGCAGCAGACAGGGTGAGAGGAGACCCCGTCCCGAGCCGTTTGGAAGACAGAGGCAACAGGATTTGCTGACAGCAGAATGAAGCACAGTATGAGAGTCAGGGATGACTAAATGTTTTGGGGCCAAGCTACTGGAAAAATGAAGTTGCCGCTTCCTGATTTGGGGAAGAGAGTTGGGAGAAGCCAGTTCTGTGGTCAGATGGCCAGATCGGACTCCCTGCCTTCCTGTCCTTCATGCCGGAGCTGACGAAGCCTTTCTGAGACCCGGATCTGAGCTGTCGCCTTCTCTCCGTTTGGTTCAGTGTTGGGTTAAGCAGATGGTATACGCGGTGGGGTCCGGAGCCCCGAGCAGTGCAGACTCTTGGTTCTGGGGCTGAGACCTTTCCCCACCTCTCTGTGCAGATCTGGGCTGGATGAATTCAGGACTTGTCTTTGTTTTCCTGCTTTGTTTATTCATCTGTGTTCCTCCCTCTCCTCCTCCTCGCCCTCCTCATGAGCCTTCAGCTCTGTAAATCAGAAGGGTGGGGTTCAGCCTTGTTTGTGGTGTGAGCAGAGTCAGGCTTTTCCCCCCTCCCTGAAGAAAGCCACCCACGCCCCTGGCCGTGGCAAATACCAGAACTGGGTTTTGTGTCTGAAGATTCAGTTGCTTGCTGTCTTGCCCTGCTCTGACTGCTCTATTTCCCCTGCTAAATGAGTGCTTCTGCTTGGTCAGGTCGGATCGCAAGCACCTGACCTCATCAAAAAAGGTCCATCCAGGTGTGACAGCACAAGCCCGTAGTCTAGTCCCAGCCAGCACTTTGAGGGGCTGAGGCAGGAGGATCACAAGTTTCAGCCCAGCTGGCCAACTGAGTGACTTAGCGAGTCCAGAATACAGCCCAGTGCAAAGGCCCTGGATTCAATTCCCAGCAACCTCTCCACCACCCCAGCCCCTAAAAATGTTGAAAGTCAGCACAGCTCAAAGCCCCTCTATGGGCCCTTAATGGAAAAATAAGGAATTACATGAGACTTTGTGGGGAATCAAACGATTCATATGTGTAAAGAGCAGGCGGCAGGCATTTCCAAAAGAAGGCAGAGAAAAGCCAGGGCTGGAGCTCATACGGGAGCAGGCTGGGCCATAGGTCAGGCTTCGCTGCAGTTTAGATTTGGGGAGAGGATTCAGACCCGTGCAGTCGGGTAAGTTTGGGGTCTGTGAGTGGAATGTCTGCAGCGGAGGCCCTCAGGCCCCGGCATGCATCAGAATCACCTGGGGCTTGTTAAACAGCTGACAGACTGCACCCACCTGGGCTACATTTTGCGGGTCTGGGTTAGAACCAAAGAATTTACATTTCATCTCATCAGTGCCAAGATGGCAGGTCCAGATCACGGTTTGCGAGCCACTGAGTTGGGACGTGTTATAACAGCCAACCCAGGAGTTGTTACATATATAGCGACGCCATTGAAATGCCTGTGTGTGTCAGGAGTCCTGGGAGGGGGCTTATCCCTTTTGGGTCTGTTTTTAGTGAGTGTTTTACTCTAAGAAACCAGGTCCAAGTGCCCCTTACTTGGTGAGCTGGTGTGAGTTACCTGGAAGCATGGGGTATAGCCTTCTCCACGTTTGTAAGCTTTGCCATGGAAGAATGTGGCCCTAGGTCCTCAGGTTTTCAGCACCTTAGTTGAGTGCTGCTCCTTTTGAATGCAGTCAGTCTCTGGCTCCCCTGCCTTAGCACTGGTTGGTTTTGATTCCTGCAGGAAGTGATTTATTAACTTTTCCTCATAACTTCCATTCTGGGGCCCAGTATCCTTTTTATTGCCCTACACCCCACTGTCACCCAGCGCTCTTAGATCTTTCCTCAGATAGGATGACTAAGACTGAAGTAACGCAAACTCCGGCAGAGTTTATCATTTTCTTTCTGCAGCATAGCCCTGTCCTTGGCCTCTAAGGCCCTCAGTAAGCTAGCCCCATGCAGCTTATCTCAGTTTGAGGCTTTCTTGTTCTCTGCGTACCGTGCTCACTTTTACGTAGTGCCTTTGCTTATCTTCTCCCTGATTGCCCCCCTCAAGGAGCTCCCTTGATCAAATGCACCCAGATTCCCCAGATTCTCTGTGGCTTGGCACTTGGCCTCTGGTTGTCCCACTTGTGTCACTTTGGCCTCCCTAGCACCATGACAACTCCTGGAGGTAGGCCCGTGTCCACATATCTCTGTCCCCACTCTCTGTCCCAGGATACGCGTCACCTCGAAATCACACTCCACAGGGACTTTTTGGAATCTTCATGCAGTGCAGAATCGCATAGTCTTCTCGTGGTGTGCCTGGAGCCAGGGCAGGGAAGCCACATACTCAGCTGTGCTCCCTTGCTGCTGCACACCTTACTCTGGTGATCTTTAAACGGGCGTGAAAGCTCCTGCCCTTACAGCTTTGCAGGATATTGTTGTGGATCGTGCATGGGAAGTCAGGGGTAGCAGATTGGCAGCCCCCGGTGCCACCCACAGCTGAGTCGGCATTATTATATTTGCTTTTTAAAGCTTGAAGTTAAGTATCTTTAGCCCAGAATGTATCCTCCAACCCCTACATAACCATTGCTTCTGATTCTCTTCTGCCACGCAGAAGCATTTGGCTTTGAGACCCCTGGACTGGCATTTGTTTGAAAGACCCAAAGAAGATCAATATCGGCTGTGAATACACTTTAAAGATGAGAAAGCAGGTTCCAAGAATAAGTTGTCACTGTTAATGTAGTTGCGTATTGAAAGGGTGCTGTGTTCAAAGCAGATAACCTGAGACATAAAAAGCTGGCTAACATTAAGGTGAAAAAGAATTTTATTTACAAATACATGGTATTTTGAGATAACTTGAATTTGAGAAAAGGAGAGGAAGAGAATGAAGCCGTTCCATTGTGTGGGCCCATGAAGTAATAGAGGAAATAGTTGCTTCCAAAGTCATAGTATGAATGCATCTGTAGACTGTGTCAGGCCTTGGTGTAAGCAGTTGGATTGCCTATTTTTTTATGAACAATATTTTTATTAGTCCATGTTTGCAGTACATAATGATTATACTTATCTTGGGGAGTTTCCATGTGTGCGTAACACATCTTAATTCTCTTTTTTATTTCCTGCCCCTCCAGTGTCTCCCTCCTCTCAACTCTTATTCCCCTTTCCATTTGCAAAAGCTGTATTCCATTTGTTTTCAATTCTTTCTTTTTAAATCCCTTTTCCCTTCCCTTTCCTCCTTCCCTCTATCTCTTGTTCCCTTATCATTTGAAAAAGATCTCTACTTCCTATTATCTATCCTCAGGAAGAGTAGCTGTCATTAACAAAGAGTGAAAACTCGAAGAAAAAGTTCTGGGGAAAGGCTCTGTACTCAAAATATATCCTGGTTTGTTTCTGTATTTTAGCATTTTACATGCATTTTCTGCTGTAAAATTAGCCACTCCCTTCTTTTGCCAAGTTCTAGGTGTATTTCCTACTTCCGGCAGGAGTCACAGTCAGAGACGTGGAGGGTGGTTTGGGATGGGCACAGAAGTGTCAGGTGAAGGGGAAAGGGGCTTCCTTTCCAGTTGTGGTGCCAGGGAAGCGAGCATGTTAGGGCAGTTAGCCCTTCACCTAGAAAGAAGTGTGGAGTAAACGTCCCCACCTGGTCTAACAGGTGGTGCTCTTTATGAAATGAAAAAGTACCAGTTTATTTTAACAGTAGCAGCTGGCTCTTTCCTTGTGCACAGCAAAGTAGACAGGTACATTGGAGCACAGGGCTTTCCTGTCTCTCTGCAGTTGCTTCTCAGTCCACTGACGCCATCCTAGCCACCCTGGGAGCACGGGCTTTAACCTTACTTAGGTACCTGCCAAGCAGCTGCTCCATCCAAGGGAAGTTAGGTTCCTCCTGTCAAACCTAACTTTTTTCAAGCATTTGGATGCTAAGTCATTAAGACTGGCACATTGGACCAGGCATGTAGCTCAGTGATAGGCACTTGCCTGCCATGCATGAGGTCCTGGGTTTGGTCCCAAGCGTGATCAAAACATGAAAAAAGACAAAAACATACATGTAGCTGTCTCTTCTGTGACATGTAGCTCCAGACAGCTTTAAAAACACATAATTAAGCACATAAAAATGATTTTATCATCTTTATGCAATTAAACTCATTATAAAGGTTTTTAGAAGACACTCAGTTGAATGAAGAAAAATTCAGTGATGCCATCAGGGCAGTTTAATGTATTTCCTATGTGTAATTTTAAAAAATACATGTGTATTAAGTATACATTAAAAATTTTTTTCCAAACAGCGTAAACATTGCCATTTTATTAATTTCATAACCGTTATTCTATGAAGACTATATAATATCTCTTTCAGTGAGTGTGTATTTAATATTTTCCTGTTCAGATTTCAAAATTGCCTCTGGTTTTTTTCTGTTCTGTGACACTGAGATAAGCATCTCTGTGACAACTTCTGTGGTATTTAAAATTAGGTTCTTTGGATGCAAAATAGTGCAATAACTGTCTGTAAATAATTTGCCTAATTAATGGCTTCAATGCTTATCTAGAATATGATAATAAAACTTTTTAAATGGAATTTGAAACTGAGGGCTTTAAATATTTAAAAAAATATTTTCAGTATTTTATGGAAACAAAGCATTGTGGTGGTTGTGGGATTTAAACGCTTCTTCTTTCTTTGTTAATAGGCTTATTATGCCCGTGATGCTCTGGCTAAAAACCTGTACAGCAGGTTGTTCTCCTGGCTGGTAAATCGAATCAACGAGAGCATTAAGGTACTGGATCCCTCTAAGCAAAGAGATCACTTGTAATGAACAGCATTCGTACCATAGCATAAGCATTAAGCTGAATAAAGTTTAGTTTCATAATCAGATCATTTTGATTAGCACTAAAAAAAAGAACTTTCCTGCTATCAGAGGGAAAATTGCTAGGGATTCTGCTCGTTTTGCTGTTTTTGCTGTCTCTCCGGTGAAGCCGCTAAGGCCTTCATGGAATTACTCAGAAAGTTGTGGCTCACTCGGTAACTGCATGCACACTTGGCTAGAAAGGTCGCTTCCCTTTCCAAGGATTCATATGTCTTCATTACAACCAGGGAATTACATTGAGTGATTTTGAAAGCCCTGACTTTACAGTTCCGTGACCCCCCCCCTTTTTTATTAAGCACCAATAATATATCTTTTTTAGATTCCATACCAATGTCCTATCTCATTAAGTTAAAAAAAACCCCACTAAATTACAGTTATTCTCCTAATTAAGAAAACACAATTAACTTTATATGTATGTTCCTTGAATGCTTTAGTGTTACATTATGCCTCAATTAATTCATTAATTTGAAATTGTTTTCAAGGCACAAACGAAAGTAAGAAAGAAGGTCATGGGCGTTTTGGACATTTACGGATTTGAAATTTTTGAGGTAAGATTTTTAAAATTTGTTGTAGCACTTTTACTAAAGTGAAACAAGTAAAAGGAGATGTCATATTTTATAGCCAACATTTATGACAAATAACTATAATTTTGAATCTTTGTTCCTTGTGTAGTTGAAATAAAATGTGTGTGTGTGTGTGTGTGTGCGCGCGCGTGCGCGCGTGCATGTGTTCTCAATGCTAAGAGCATTTGGAGAAATTGTGGTTGGCTAAGAACTTCTTATTTTAGTGCTTGACTTTTGAAATGTCAAATGAAATTCTTAAGACTTCCGCAGGCTACGTAGACATTCTACCTGTGGTTGTTCACTCATTTGGAGGTTGTGTGACAAGTGGGCACCATGAAAAGAGCCAGCAGTGAGTGCCTGAACTAGACACTCGTCCTATAGCCTGGGACCAGGGGACCCGGTTTGGTGACTTGCCTCCTTCAATTGAAATAACTTCCGCTGCATTCTGAATGAGTTTTTTAAAGAGGACGCCATGTGTGTGACAGATTACATGTTCTAACACTGTATACTTACATTAGAATTTCCTGTTCACCCCCTTTACCAGTTTGACATTTAGGGAAAAATATTTCTCACTTGGTACTTTACATTTTCTAGGGAGCTATTGAGACACTGTCCCTTTTAAGAGTCATATTTTAATTTTGTTTAGGGAAATAATGAGTTGATCAGGCTCAAATTAATTAAGGATTATTTTCTTAATTCTCTTACACAAATCATGGGGAGTCATATTTTAATTTTGTTTAGGGAAATAATGAATTGATCAGGCCCAAAATAATTAAGAATTATTTTCTTAATTCTCTCCCACAAATCCTGATTGGTGAATTCCTTTTAGTAACAAGGCCCACCAGCATGGACACCCCAAAGAATCTGCATGTTCCAGTAAATCACAGGCACAGACTCCTAGGAAAAATAAGAGCATTCTCATCTGCTAAACCAGGCCTTCTAGCAAATTCCTTTTTCTGATTATGTTCCTGTTTACAGTGGTATATTCTCCCCCAATGACGTGCTATCCTCACTAGCTAGTGATAAACATGCACTGAGGGCTGGCTCTCTGCAAGCACTGCGTGGTGTTTGTATTGTCTGATTTAATTTTCAGGGCAATTTCATAGAAGTAAAGCAGTTGCTGTTACCCTCACTTTACAGATGGGAAGGCAAGGCCCTGAAGGTCAGGTGGTTCCCCCAAAGCTATACAGCTGCTGAATGGCAGACACAGGACCCAGCTCCATCCTGGGCCCTTTTGTTTGTTTGTTTGTTTGTTTATTTTATTTATTTATTTATTTTCCGCTTGCTGCTGGGGTTGAGACCAGGGCCATTTCTTTACTTTTCTTCCAAAACTTACAGGTTTCCAGAATCTGGAAGTAAGGCGCCCCCCAGGTCCCCATTTCCCCACCCTTGTCATGGCACCCAGAACCTGGCCAGCCCTGGGAGCAGCCCACGTGGTGTCCCCAGAATGCAGCTCCTTTATACCATGTCTGCTGTACTGAGGTCCTGTTAGCAGAATGAGAAGAACTCTGCTGGCCCCTGGGGGAAGGGAGGAGTTTGAAGTTTGGAAGGTTGGCGGATTGCTCCTGTAAACTCCAAAGTCACTGTGATGACGTTAATTTCCTGCTAGTAGTACCTCAGGTTCCTGTCGCTAAATGGGCAGAGTATCAAGGTCATTCTTTGTAGTTGGCAGGGAAAAACGTTTTTCACCTGATACTGTACATTGCCAGGGGAAATTTAAATGATTTCATGAGCAGGGCAGATGGTAAGCAGGAATGTCACTGACAAGTTAGAAGAAAAAGTTATATTCAGTGATATTTCTGAAAGCTGATTCGATTTTAATTTTGCCAGAAAAAGATACATTGATCTTAAGCCAATGGGCCATTGCTTAATGTCACATCGCAATAATTGGCAACTTTTAAAATAGGATGATGGGGTTATGATGGGACATCTGTGTAGCTTCATCTTCCAGTGTGTCCCAAGATCTAATCAGCTCTAGGCAGGAGACCCCAAGGGTGTGGAAAGGAAACCAAGTTACACCTTGTCAGCAGCTTGAGCCATTTCTCAAGTCTGTATCAAGCTGGATTCCGCAGGCAGATGAGACAGCGATGTTCCTTGTCTGCTTGGATATCACAGTCCGGGCTTTGAGATCGCAGCTTGTTGGCGCGTGAGGACACATCCCTCAGGTGGAAAGGTGTAATCAGGAGCCGGATACTTTCTAAAAGTGTTGGCGAAGGACAGAGTTGGACGTTCCTTGGTAAATACCCTCTAACTCGGCACTGGGCTGAGACACCTTGCAGCAGCCTAGAAACATTTTTTTTCTTTATAGTTAATGCCAGTTTCTCTTCGATCCTGTCTTGCTGGTCTTGTCTTCCTTCTGCAAGCGACACCATGTTCCTTGACACTATTACAACTAGAGAACTTACTAGTTCGTGCAAACTTGTGCATCCTCTTCGTAAATGCTTCCTTCCTTTCTTCAGAGGACTGCTTCTGTAGCTCTCCAGACAGCTCAGCAATCCATCGGAACCACCTGGTGAGGGTTTGAAAACTTGGCTGGGCACAGGGCAATGGTGTCAGAATTGTGAGGTTGGGCCCTGGTGGCAGCATTTTCAAAGCTTCAGATGATTCTGGTGTGTAGGCAGAGCTGAGACCAAGTTCCCCAGTGCCAGTAACCTCCCGAGGGAATGTGAATTCCAAACACGTGTGCCATTTCTGCTGCCTGACTTCCAGACGAGAGACATCAGCCCCAGCCACCATTCATCCACATGCACATCTTGTCTCTGGATGGGTAGCATGTCCTAAAACGAAACCTTGCTAAACACAACTCAGCCCAGGACAGATCCAGGTATGTCTGCAGCAAGTCTTAGGATGCCCAGCTGTCATCAGAAGTTCCTTTTCCTCTCCCATGAACTAAATGCTTTGCCCCGCCCATGTTCCTTTAGAGGATTAAGCTTTTTTTATTATAACTAATTGTTCCATTTTCCTTTCTAAACTTCCTCAAATTAATCTTCAGACATCTTATTTTTAATGACCGCTTGATTTTTATGTTAAAAATCTATTTTAGGAAAATTAAGAATAGGAATTTGGTTGGGTGCATTAGTTAGATATGTTTATCTGCCGTTTGATACAGAGCTACAAAAGGTTTTCTTTTCTTTTTGATTGAACTTAGGACCTCGCACTGCAGGTTCTTGTGCCACTGAGCTAAACCCTCAGCCCTCAAAAGGCTTTCTTGTCACAGATTGCTCAGATACATAGCCCAGATGCCAGTCAACATTTTCTTGGACTCTCAGCAATAGTCAAGTACCTGGAAACACCTACAGGTGCTTAGTATTGAACACTAGGAAGCACAGCTGACTAAGGAAAGGGCCCCGGGTTGAATCCCTGGGCACGGAATCTGGAGGGAGAGAAATAGTCACAATCAACATCAATATAAAAATGGATCTTTCTATACTTTATAGCCAAGCGAAAATGATGGTGTATAATTCAAATTCTGCTTTTGTTCTTCTGGTGAAATTGACTGTAACCATGAAGAGTTCTGCCTTTAAAAATGCCCTGGGCATCACTGTCCAAAGTGGGCACTAAGGTCCAGAACATTTGATGTTTAATGTCTAATTCTTCCTCGGTGGTCCAATGATAGACAGTTGCCATGGAAACGTGTTTTGGCTGTGGCAGTGGAAATGTTTCATGCCCCTTGGTCCCTCTCTAAATGGAAGAGAGAAATGGATGCATGAAACCATGGGATGGTGACACATGGATTTCACTGCAAAGCTTCCAGCCCTGAGTAAGCTCATACTGGCCAGCTGCCTGTGACTCCGCGCCAGTGTGGAGCACAAACAGCAGAACCCTGCTGCCCAAAGCAAGGGAGAAATAACTGAAATTCAGAGGGAGAAGAAGCAACCTGTGAATTCTGGGATCACATAAATCCAGCTTGCCAAAGGAAGAAGATTCATCCAAATACTCCACACAACAAAGTTGGGCCGGTGTTAAAGTTGCAAACGTGGTCTTTGATTTCTGAGAGAGATTTATAGTATCTCCGTTAAAGAACAAGTGCTTCTTTGTGTGTAACTCTTGTTCTGACTTTCAAAATCAAATTGTTAAAAATACAAGAAAATCACGAGGACACTGTTTGTCTTCAAATGTACCGTATGAGATTCCTGGAAGAAAACTATACATTCTAAGACTGTGGCCAGTCATTCGAACAATTTTACGAATGTCTGTCTACAAAGGGAAAGTTTAATGTTAAATTTTGTCCCATATATTTTGAGTTGCTTTTTTTGAGGTTTACTTTCTTTAAAAAGCAGTTGATTGCTTCAGACCCTAGTTCTTAGCATCGTGGTTTTAAAAATGAATCATGGCTAAGTATATTAGATTGTGGTATGGAGCTGTGTTATCACTGGGAGCTGTCAAGGATTTCACACCAAGTAAATGTATACTGGGACCAACAGCACATGGTATACCAGGAGTATGGCCCAATTTCTCTAAAATTACACTCAGAGTCCTATGGCTATATCTGTAAGTGTGCCGTTTAATTGATTCCATAAGAAATTTCAGTTGTGTGTGAGATACTGAACTCTAGCTAACATGTTATACCCAAAACCTGACCTTCATTGAAAGTGCTGAACTGCAAGAAACATCAGCTAAGTATGTAATTATCAGAGCCTTTCGTTTGAAGGGCGCCAGGGTCCCCGTGCTGGAACTGCCCTCTGTTTCTAGCACACTGTCCTCACCTGTAAGCTTCTTCCTACCTCGTCATCCCAGGCACAGTGACAGCAATGCTTCCTCTGTTAGTGTCTTTCTCTTAAGATTTATTGTTTCTAAAAAGTGCAAGACTTAAAAGACATCTGTCTGCTTTAAATTAGAAGGGGAAATGTACAAGTAGGCCAGTATTTTTAATGCATCTTTTGAAATCGTTCCATGTTGAAAACCCATGATTGATACTTGGAAGTATAAACTAGTAATGAACTCTACTGAGAGTATGATTTTCTGTTTCTTTGATGTTGAAAGGATGGACTCAAAGTCTAGAATTTTTGAAAGAAGCCCTAGAGTTTCAAATTGTGGTATATTATATACTTCTAAATATAGTGTAAGCGCTGTCTCCCCCCAGCAGCAGTTAGTACCCATGGTGTGGAGCAGCTGAGAAGGAAGACGCCTTACTGTTGACCTGCGCTCTCTGAGACAGCTGTCCAGGGTGGGAGGTAGATTGCAGCTTCATGCAGCGGGGGTCACGTGATAGAAATCGCAGAGGGTACTTGTTTGGAGATGTTTCTGAGAGGTTTAGTTTTCTCCCAGGATCTGGTGGGTAAAAGTGGGTAAGACAGCAGCAACATTCCACCCATGGGGCTGTGGAGCAAAGTGGGGGGAGGAAATGATTCGTGGAAGAGCAAGCTCCTGGTCCTCTTCGGACACATGGGGGAGGCCCTTAGCAAACCAAGACGTATCCAAGTATAAAGTTGCTTTGAGGCCTTCATGGACAGGTGATAATTTTCTGGATTTGGTTCAAATATTTTTATATTTAACAAAGGGGAGAGAGAACCCATGTTGCAAACCTCGTGTTTATTTAATACCTCTATAAATGGAGAAATGTATCAGATTGGAACAAGTGGGAGTTTTTCTAATAGTTATTACCTTTTGCACATTTGAACAATGTCAACAACTTAGATTTAGACCACCTGAAATGTATTCTTTAGCCTTCGGCATTGGCAGTAATTATTGCCCTGGCCATTCATGACATGTTTTCCACTTTGGAGTTGCAGAAGATGTTGACTTCCATGGGGAAGTTAATTTATACATTGATGGTTGTGTAGTCTATCTTCCGATTTTGTCTGGTTGGTTGGTTTTTAGCAATAGAATAAGGTAGGTGAGTCAAGCTTCTGATACTAGGCTGTCTCCAGGAGAATATTCCCTTTTTTGCCATCCTGTTTGTTTTTGAAGGGGAGTTGGGGCCGGAGCCCCCCACAGTGGGGTCACAGAGGCCAGAAAGGGAGGGACTTCCAGGTCATTCAAGGCCTCTTCCTGATTCCTCTGCCAGCTGCTTCTGCCTCTGGATCTGTGGGTGGATCTAGACCTTGGGTACATGTCAGGCACATTTTCTTTTTCCCAATCATTTAGAATTAGAAGCATTGGATTAATGTCTCATTCCACCCAAACCATTGTTATCCTGAATAACTCTGCTGTCGCAGAACCAGTTGAGGCCCCACAGGTAGCTGCGGCAGCCCTGTCTTTTGGATACCTGTCTTGATCTAAGGTTTCACACCAACCGAACAGATAGCCTGAAGGGTAAAAGCTGTCCTTTGCTACAGTAAGTAGCTCTCAGGAAGTGTGTACTTTCCGAAGTCCATTGCTGCTTAAGAACTGACGGCCTTTTGTGTAATCTGTCCCTCTTTGCACCAGAGTGCAGTAAGTATGACCCGTGTGCAGTGCTGTGTGTCGCATGCGCCTGTGCTGCTAATGGCTTCACCCGCTGTGTGGGTTTTGCAGTCCGTGGTTGTTGATTAACTGTGTGGACTTGAAGTAGGGAATCCAGAAAGGCGTCTCTGAAGGTCGGCAGCAAATTTGATGGAGTGCTGACTTCACCCCGAGAGTCGTGCTGTGGCTGTGAAGTTTTGACTCTGGTTTCTGATGTGCTTGTGTGTATTTCACAGTCCTGTTCGGGTGGAAGCTGAGCCGCAGGACGTCCCCAGTCTCGCGGCACCTGCGGCTCCTCCCTCCCTCTGTCCCCTCAGCAACCAGTGGAAGATTTAGCATAATTGTACCGAAGTGGCTTCGTGAATACAGGGTTGCAAATAACAGAAAAGACTGGCTCCATGTTTTTGCTTTCCAAAACAAAGATCTGTTCCTAAAAGCCATTAAAATTTTAAATTTTACATGTTTTTCATTTGCGATAGTGCTGTTTCATAAGGACATACCAAAAGAGCGAGGTTTTCCCATCTATGAAATGGCTTTACACTGGGTGTAATAAGTCATCTGCACCACAGTGACTTCAGTTTCCAAAATTATTTTGCTCTGGGGCACAAGGCCATAGATAGTCCATAAATGAGGACCAGGGAATGCCCTTTGTGCCTAAGATTGTATTTGTTGAAAGTGTTGAAAGTATAATGTTAAGACAGGTGTGATGGCGCATACCTATAATCCCAGCACTGGGAGGCTGAGGCAGGAGGATCACTGTGAGCTTGAGGCCAGCCTGGGCTACATAGGGAGTTCAAGGCCATCCTGAACTGTGTAGTGAAACCCTGTCTCAAAAAAGACCCCAAAAAGTAAATGTTGACTTATCAGTAAGAACCTTTGGGATTCAGAAACAACAGACTGTTGACTAAGTTTATCGTGGACAGGGCCAGTCTGTCCTAGGGTTTCACACCTGTCACATATGGCATAGATTAATGTTCCCCGTGACCCAGGCATTGCTGGGGAACATACATCTCTAGCTGACTTCTGGGAAAGAAAGTGGTCACATGCTACATCATAAGTACCGTTTGAAAATTTGGCCAGTCTAGGGCAAAAGCTGATTTTAAAGATCAACTTTCCATGACTTTTCTTCCTTCAGTTGTTTGTGGAGGGATGCGAAGGACAGTAGCCCCACATTTTTACAAGTAGTGCCACCGTCCCATAGGGTCCTTCTCTAATTCATGTTAGACCAAGACCCGCCACCTCCGTGGGAGAAGTCAGGTTTACCCATGAAAATTCCTTCTGTCCCTTGACTCCCATGGGCGCCTATCTTGGCAAAGAGGAGAGGGGTGGAAGTGACCAAGTTTAGTACCAGGTCCGCCTGCCCCCAGAACCTGTCATTCAGGGTAATTGTGTTCATTCCACAGAGAGGTGATCGATCGGTGCCTTCAGTACGTGCAACCCTGCAGCACCTTAAGCCCCGCACACCATTCAGCGGTGACTTAGGCCTGGGGCTGCCCAGACCCTGAGAGATGCAGTGTGGGCCCGCTACAGAGGGACAGCTCGTTTGTAGCAAGGGAGACGATTTTGGTCCTCTAGGGTTTCCTTGGGTCTCTCTCTGGTAGGCACTTCATTCACATCCTCCCTCCAGGGCACATGGGGTCCTTGACAGGCACAGTATGAGGAGGGGAATGCAGTGAGCAGGAGTGCATGATCGGGAGAGGCAGGCATGCCAGGGGTCAATCCCAGGGCCTGTGTCCCACCGAGTTGCCCTCCAGCCCGGTACAACATGATTCTGTAGAAATGTCCGGAGTCAGCGTGAGGGCTCCATCCCTGGGTGGGGAGAACAAGAGGTGAGGTCAGGAGGACCAAGGGAGACTGAGGAGTTGGGGACAAAGACCGGGAATCTCACTGGGTCTTTCCTGATCCTTCAGGACACTCGTTTAAACCACGTGTGGCTGCTCCTCTGTCAACTAACAGTCTTCACCCTTGCGATGCCACATCGTTTTGTGTAACTGTCATTTGTTGACTTACTCCCGAAGTGTCAGTGTCCCAAGTGCCTGCAGGTGGCTTGTGTCCGTCCGTGGGGCTGTGTGCTGGCCCTCAGCTCAGTCTGAAAGACAGTGCGTGGTGTGTCTCGGGCTGAGCTGTCTGAGTCATTGTCAAGGAGAGCCAGGGACAGCTTACCAGGCTTTTCTCACTTTCTCTGTACAGGACAACAGCTTTGAGCAGTTCATTATCAATTACTGCAACGAGAAGCTGCAGCAAATCTTCATTGAGCTCACTCTGAAAGAAGAGCAGGAAGAGTACATACGGGAGGTAACGTTGAAATGCTTAACAGTACTGCGCATTTTTTACTCATAACCTGATTTCCGGATTCCGAAGGCTGTCTAAACATAACCCTGACATCAGAGTTATGTTGAGTCTTGTTGAGTCTCTTAGAAATTTGTTGGGGGTGTTTCACTCAGATGTCTAAAATAACTGGGATTCTTTTTGATACTGTGCTACCAGTGCCCACAGCAATCCTACTCATGTAGTTGGTGAGGAATAAGAATCAGGTGAGGGCCTGTAGTCTCCTTGGATTCTGCAGTAATGATATAGTAGTGCATTAAAAAAATAGTCACAGATGAGTAGACGGTTTGGTACATCCATTCAATGAACTACTACTGTGCTATAAAAAGGAATGAGTAGCTGACATACTGCATAGCATGAATGATTCTAGGTAGATTGTGTTGCTGAGAGAAGCCAGGCTGCATACTCAGCGATTCCATCTCTGTGTCATCCCTAGCTAGAGAGATTATGTGTAGGGAGCAACGGATTTGTGATTGTCAGGGCGTAGGAATCAGGGAGACGGGTGGGGGTTTTGGGAAGTGGAGATGGGAATGATCACATGATACTTGAGCACTGTATACCACAAACTCACTGTCACCATAAGTGGATTTTAAGGGTCAATCTTGAAAATCGTGATTTTCAGGTTTACAATAAAACTAAGTAATTTGCTGAGTGGTTACTATGTACCCGTAAAATACTGGAAGTAATTTTGCATAGCTCTTTTATCTTTAATTCTATAATACGTTCTTGGTTTTCACACTCTCATTTTGTTAATAGCCATTTTTTTCTAAGTAAAATTATTTCTAAAAAAATGATGCAGAGACATTATTTTATATTGCCTATATTTTTGTTTCCTTTTTGATTTTTTAAATATCTTAGTAATGATGTTTTGTGTTTTCATTCATTTTCTGTAGTGTGATTTTATGCCATTGAAGACACTAACTCCTTTTTTATAATCTCTTAATGTAGATTTTCCCATTGTGACTATTAATCTTCGGTGACTTAATAAACATCTCATTTACTCTTAAGCTGAACTATAAATGTTCCATCTTGATTTTAGAATGGTCATTGTGTTTAGAAATGTTTTATACTGCCCTGGCATCTTTGGTGACATAAACATTCTAAAAGTAAGATTCATTCTCTCCTTCTCTTCTCATCACAAAGAGAACACCAAAGCTTGTATGTGTAACTTCAGTTTGTACAGTTCGTCTAAAACACTTCTGAAACTAGAGGAAGATCCCCGACTTGCTTTATGAATTACATTTTTCCCTTTAGAAGAAAAATATTTATGCTTGTAGACGAAGTGTAAGCAGACACAGAATGATTGCATTTGGCTGCAGGGATTTGGCTTTGCAGCTGACGTTTGAGCCAAGAGATAGGTCTCATGCCTTTCCTTGTGGTGAACCTACTTTGTTTTAGCACTGAACTTTTCTCTGTTTCTTTTACACTTGAAATAGTTGACTGTCCTAGAACTTAAGATTGACTCTAAAATTATTTTTTTGCTTGTGATGACAAATAAAGAACTGAAAAATCTAGGCCTTACATTCCTGGGATCAAGTTCTGCCTTATTTCCTTGTAAACACTGTAAACATACACAGAGTAATAGTGACCCGAGGGCCCGCTGAGCAGACATCTGGCCGGGAGCCAGGGACATGCATGGGAAATGGCCAGGGAGAGGTGACAGGAATGGGGCGCCAGGAGCAGGCCCAGGGGAGGCAGCTTCAGCCCCGTCGTGGTGGGTGCTGCCTGAAGGACGTTTGGGAACTGCAGGTTGATATTTGCAACACCAATTCTGCAAAGAAAAGTAATTCGAAAAGAAAGTGAAATTTGATGAGATGGGTGAAGTGTGTCTTGGATGGTGGGGTGGTGTTGTCGCCATGTAGATTTTTACTTTGCTCTGTTTCGTTTTTTTAGGGCATAGAATGGACTCACATTGACTACTTCAATAATGCTATCATTTGTGACCTAATAGAAAACGTGAGTACTAAAGTACTAAAGAAACTTCTAGTAATGTAATACCCCGTGTAGCATTATGTATGTTTGTGATGGTAAGCACTCGTATTTTCACTATTTTACACTTTTCTACAGAGTTGGGGACACTGCATTGTGCCCCGAGAGACCTCACAGTCTGTCTTGACCTCTGGGCACTAGCCCATCAGTCCCCCAGCCTTTCCAGTGTGGGTGGCCCAGGCCCCATCCCTGGCTCCTGAGAATAGAAAGTCCTGCCTGGAGTTGGCTCGGAGCAGCCATCAGTGTACAGCAAATCCAAGTGTCCATCTCATCTCTAAAACCCAAGTGAACCCTTAGCATCCTGTTCCAGCAAAGGCACAGGAGGAAAAGGGTATGAACTCTGGAGCTGAATTAAACAAGTCAGGTGTAGAGCTAGCGCTGGGCAGAGAACAAATGCAGGTGGGCAGTGCCTGTGTGGCTGCAGGGAGCCAAGGATGCTTACATTTTTCAGATGCTGTGTGTGTGTGTGCTTATTAAAGTGTGAAAAACTATTGGGTAATTTTAAGAACCCAAAGTTTTCTTTTCAGATCATCTCCTTTAGTTTACTGTAAATGGATAATTTGTGAGAAGACCTACTAGTGTGAAAACAGGAAGGTCTTCTGCTGTGTGCCTAGGATTACTCACACTTTTGACCTTGACCCAGTCATTTGGGACAGTGCGGAAACTTGATTGTCCTGTAGTCTTTAGCTGTCGGGGTAGGTGAGTGCTGTGTTTCAGGAATAGAGGCTCTGAATTCATAGCAAAAGATGTTTTGTCCAACTTCAATAAGCCTTTCTGGAAATTTTCTAATTAGGGTTTTTTTCTCCCTCAATATTCAAGAAAATCCTAAATTTAAAAGAATAGTTTTAAAAGCTGCATCTTCAATTAAGTTAAAAACTGCATTCTAAATCATCACCGCTTTTCAGTAAGAAGTAAGCTTTGTTCCGAGAAGTCTGGCCACTGTTAGGAACACTGGTAGTCCACATAAAGAATTCAAAGCTCTAACCTGAAATCCATTTCGAAAAAATCTGTAAATTTCCTGAAAGTTTTTTCTAGCAAATTCTGTGATCTGAGTCTTTTTTTGTGGGAACTCTTTAACTTGTGGAATTCCCGACTAGCACATTTTTCTTCCTAAACGTAAGTAACATGGCCCTTAATGACTTCCCTTTAGAAAGGAGGGTGCTGGTGTAATGCATTTAATTTAACTAGCTCGTCTCAGCTAAAAAACCTCTTGCATATGTCGGTGCAGAGAAACTCACATTCACACAAGAGCCTGGGTCCATAAAGGAAATATTTCCTTCCAGTGCCATTAAACAATCGTGTTTATCCCGGGACGTTGTGAATGTCCTTGATCCCTCAGACTCCACGCTTCCCCTGGATCTTGTGTGGAGTTAGTGAGCACTGGTCAGAGGATGTCTGGGCCCCCCGAGGAAGAGGAGGAGCAGAGGCCTCTGGCTCAGTGGAAGCCAGTAGGGCTGGTGGCGAGCGAGTGGAGTATGTTTGAAATTAAGATTCACGAGTCCATAGGGGCAACCCAGTGGACAGTGGTGTTTATTCAGCCAAGTCGGGTTTTGATTTCTAATTTTTATTTACTTATTGCCCCTGAACACTCAGCTGTATTTCGAACACATGAACAGTAGGAAATGAATGAAACCTGTTGCCTTTGTGGCTGTGATTAAACGCAATGGCCTTAGACTTTGCTTTGTGGTTTGCGGTGTGGTGTAGAGACTGCGTCATGCCGTTCGTTTTAGGTTTGCGTTTGGTCTTTGGCTGACGGATGTCAGCTCTGGTAAGGTGACAGCAGCGACTCCTGGGCCCATTGTATAGGGAAGAAAACCCCAGGCAGACCCGACCCTCTTCAGGAAGGCTGATTTCTGTGGCTTGTGTGATTTGCTGGGATTCTCTGCTTTTTGTTGTAACTGAGCAGAATTTTATTGTGACTGTGGTTGATTGTGCGAGATGGAGTAATAAGAGGGATTATTGAAACCATACAGTGAAGAAGGAAGGAAAGGCTTCTATTTCCCTTCTCCCAGAACACAAATGGAATCCTGGCCATGCTGGATGAGGAGTGCCTGAGGCCCGGCACGGTCACTGATGAGACCTTCTTGGAAAAGCTGAACCAAGTGTGCGCCACCCACCAGCACTTCGAGAGCCGGATGAGCAAGTGCTCGAGGTTCCTCAATGACACCTCCCTGCCACACAGCTGCTTCCGGATCCAGCACTACGCGGGCAAGGTGGGCAGGGGCCGGTGGTGACCGGGCTGTCCCTGCGAGGGGAGGCATCTCCCAGGTGTGCAAGCTTGGGAGAATGAGTTGATCGATAAATGTTCCCTAGGAATCAGCTGGACCAACAGAGCAAAATCCTGTCCAGAACACTGACAGCAAAGCGAGTCCAGTAGACCCAGTAGACCAGATGCGCTTTAGAAGTCAGTTGTATTGTTTTCAAGAGCTAAACTATCCCACAAAAATCCTCATCAATTCCTAATAAAGGAGGTTTGCCAGTGAAAATCAGGAATGACAGAGAAGGTCTCCAGTTAAGTTTTAAAAAATATCCGTTTAACAAAAATAATGATTTCTTTGAGATTTTGAAGACACTGAGGAAAATACCTACTTTTTGTACATATTTATTTGGTTAGTATTTAAAGGAATTAATTTTTCATCTAATATATGAGGATAATTTCAAAAAGAATTTTTATACTAGATTAACTTTGAGGATCTTAGAATATTTATTAGTGTTAATACTTCTGTGATAAATAAGATTATAACAAGATTGCAAACTTCAAAAAGGAAAATATGTTAATTATGTGTTTAGTTAAAATTAGACATATACTATTTGAATGACCTTTCATTTCAACTTTGGTGCTTTTTTTTATTTGCCTGCTTTAAAAGGTCTATTTCTGACCAGTTTCTCTGCCACTGTGAGATGTCTGTGAAAACATTACCATTACCTCGTTTCCCCCATCTACTTTTAAACAGACCAGAATTAGCACATGAACTGCAAAATAAAAAATAAAACCTCGAAATATGTACACACACACATACACACCCAAAAATCTTCTGAAAATGTAGCATTTTTCACATTTGTCCTTGTAACTCCTGCAGAGGAGTAGAATTATCTGGATCTCTCCTTCCATTTAGACGGATGGGACTGACAGTTGAAGGCACATTTGGTAATCAAGTGTGAGTAGCATGCAGGGGCTTTGCGATGGGGAGAGGAGGTAGCCTGGCCGCCGTGTAGATGCTCTGGAGTCTTCTCAGCCTGAGTGACGTTGTCACGGGCGGTGTGCTGGCCATTGAGTTCGTGTTCTGCTCCTAGGTGCTATACCAGGTGGAAGGCTTTGTGGACAAGAACAATGACCTTCTGTACCGAGACCTATCCCAAGCCATGTGGAAGGCCAGCCACGCCCTCATCAAGTCTTTGTTTCCTGAGGGGAACCCTGCCAAGATCAACCTGAAGAGGCCCCCGACAGCAGGTTCACAATTCAAGGCATCTGTGGCCACCCTGATGAAAAACCTGCAGACCAAGAACCCCAACTACATCAGGTATTTCTGGCATTCAAAATGCAAATGTGAGCGCATTCCTAAGGAATGTTGTTTTCCTGTTTGCTGCAATCTTATGTGTAACGAGGATAAGTGAAGTACCTACAGATCAGATAATGTGATACCTGGAGTTGATTTGAAAATGCTCCACTATCCTGTCCTCCAAAGTAAGGGGGAAAAAATTAAGGGAAAAAGCATGTGGAGAGGATGATGAGAGATACATTATGAAGCTAAGTGGTTGGCACACAGAGATGCTCAACTTTCTGTGTGGTTTTTTTAATGGCAAATTAGGAAATAAAAAATGTTTTCCTGGTCAGGGTTTTTCCCCCCTCCTGGTCAGGGTTTTGCAGAAAGCCCTTTTACTGACGTCATTTTGGATTCCTGCAATACTAAGGGCAACTCTTCATTTGCAACTCTGGTGTTTGGGAGGAAACTGGCCCTTTTCTCATGGGGATAGTTGTGGGCCTGATAATGTGAATAATGATTCCTCAAACTACCTTGAATGTTTTCAGTACAAAGGACTTCTTCAAAACCCCTAGCTTCTTTTTCTGGCTTGCTGGTCTTCTTAGATGTCCCTATGTTGGCATTCAGGAGTGACCCTCTAGGACTTGAGTTTGCTGTGGGAGCCTTGGGGGACCTAGCCCAGGAGCTGTGCTGACTGCAGGCTCAGATTTCAGGAGCTCATGCATCCACACCTCACTCGCATGGGCAGACACAGAGCTCAATTCTGAGGAAACAATTCTGAGCTCCGTTCTGATTTCCGCAGAGCAAATGACATCTGTGTGTTTGGCCAGTTTACCTTCCTATACTAAAAACATACCCGGGCAAAGTGTCCTGGTTTGATGGCCATTAGATGACAATATGCATCAGGAGAAAATCAGATTTCTGCCAGAAATAACCAGGAGTCTGTGGTCATTCTCAAGTGAGTGGATTTTTAATGCTGTTTTCCGGAGGCTTCATTGATGGCAAGTGATACACAGATTCTAGGACTCCAAGGTTTTTAGCCACTTTGGTAACCACACAGGTCAAGATATAAAACGTTTCCATCCGTCATCTCAGAAAGTGCTTTCATCTCCCTCCCACTGTTAGTTTTTACATCTTCTCTAGGAATTCTTAATAAGCCTCAAGGTTGTGAATATACTGCCATGTTTTCTTCATGAATCATTAATAGTTGCAGATTTCATATTTAGCTTTACTTTTCCCCATGTAGATATTGTTTCCCTGGCACCAGATATTAAGGGAAAAAGAAAATCTTTTTTTTCCTCCAATTGCCCTGGTGCCTTTATAGGTAATCAGTTGAATACAGGTGTAGAAGCCTGGGTCTGAACTTACTAAGCTGTTCCATTCATCAATTTGTTCTTACTGAAGCCAAATAATAGCCATAACATTTATAAATGGTGAAAAGAAAAGCATAAAAACACCACGGGAACACTATTTAGGCAGCCATAATCATGAATTTTTAACAGCTGTGTTATTTAGATTGCGGGAATTGCTGCAGTCTATTCCCAAACTAATAGTGACCTAAAAAAGATGGGTGCAACCTTCTTTTCTTACGCAACTTTTAAGGACTCCAGTGCTAACAGGGCAGCTCCTCCTAGTGCATGGCAGCAACATTTCCTGGGGTCAGTCCTCAGGTCCGTGGTCAGGCCTAACTGTTCACCCTGTCTAGTCAGCAGCCAGCTCCACTGGAGGACAGCAGCAAGCCCCGTCCTTCTAAGGACAGACACCAGCAACGCAGTGTTAGTCCTAGTCCTGGTGGCCAGAATTGGTCACGTGGCCATCCCTACTGGCAAAGGATGCTTTCCTGAGGCTGCATTGTGCCATGTTTAAAAGGATAGAAAGAGAAAATTGTGTGTCGTATCTTTTGATCAAAGTGTAGTATACATTCAGCAAAGTGCATGAGCTTGTTGGCTTTTTTACGTGTCTTGCACATTTTACCCCACTCAGACCAAAGCAGAGAACATTTCTATCATCCCAGAAGGTTCCCTTGCTCCCCTCCCACCTCCTGTCTGCTGAGCTCACAGTGCCGCTGCTTTGGATGAGTTTTGCTTGAGCGTGAGACAATCACGAGGAGTGAGTCTCCTGCCAGACCGTATTCACCGCGCGATGTCAGTGATATCCATCCACACCACTGCATGTAGTAGTAATGTGTGCCTTTTAATTCGTGATACGTATTTAATTATAAAATAGCTTGAAATAATTAAAATCTGAAAGAAATGATGAGGTTCCCCAAGAATAACAAACCACAACATGATTAGACACAGGACTTAGAAATACAGCACAGTTGTGTCTACAGAGAGACCTGAAGACCACCAATATCTGAAATCTTCTAGGTGTATCAAACCGAATGATAAAAAGGCAGCACACATCTTCAACGAGGGCCTGGTGTGTCATCAGATCCGGTACCTGGGACTCCTGGAGAACGTGCGGGTGAGACGGGCAGGCTACGCGTTCCGGCAGGCCTACGAACCTTGCCTGGAGAGATACAAGATGCTTTGCAAACAGACATGGCCTCATTGGAAGGGACCAGCCAGGTAAGTTCACTAACTATATGTAATAATTATTAATGTATACAAGTAACAACCCCCCCATAGGCTCTCAGGCAAAGCAGTTCTATGAAAATTTGGTGGCAGCCTCTGTTTTGGACCCTCTCCCAGTTGGACATCATTTTGGCCAATTTTTGACTCATTAAAGAAGTCTGACTTCCTTTAAGGTCAAAAGGCTGGGCCGTCAGATCCGTACCTGGAACTTGCATGTGGGTAAATTTTAAACAATGCCCATGGTGACTTGGTAGGAGGTGACATGTGCTGGAGCATAGAGCGCGATGCATCTCAGGTCCCACGACCAGCTTTTCACTTTCCCGTGGGGGGCGGACCCCCCTCTTTGCCTAATGTGCCCCCTTGAGAGTGGGTAACAGGAGCAGGTAGGACCCTGTGCCGGCGTTTCTGCTGGCCAAGCTGGATGGGGAATGGGCCTCCATCTGGGGGCATCATGGCTGTCTGCTGTCTGCCATGAATTTTGCTCCCCGACTCCGCACTGAGCACTGGACCCTGCAGGCCGCTCCCCCCAGCCCCCGTGTCCCTGAGGCCTGTGAGCTCCCCCACCTCCACAGAGGGCGCTCACGTGCCACTGCACCTGCTGCAGCCCAGCCCTCAGGCCTGGTCTGTGCAGGGACCTTTCTTCCTGAGAGTCCGCTCTCCTGATTCTGTGGGAGGAGTAACTAGCTAACATGCCTGCTGAGAGGGCGAGCCAGGCCCTTTGGGCACTGTCTCCTCACCAGCTTCAGGTGCCTTCCGAGGCTCAGTGGACCCAGCCTTTCCCGGAACAAGGACAGCAATTAGAGATTTGCGGGAAGATACAGAAATGCAGACATACGCTGTGCTCTCTGATGCCTAATTCGGTGCCCAAATAATGTGGAATCTGGGTGCTTTTCAGTTCCCGGTGCTGATTTCTAGAGTATTGTTTGTAGTTATTGCTTCCTGGCACCTAGTTTGGCAGAGCAAGGTTAGTTTTAGAAAGCGATGCTGGCCAGCTGTGGTGGCACATGCCTGTAACCCAGCACTCAGGAGGCTGAGCCATGAGTTTGACACTAGTCTGAACTGCATAGCAAAACCCTGTCTCAAAAAGACTGAAAACAAATAAAAATAAACATCGATGTTAAATCCAGAGTGTAGGCCCTGTTCTCACCATGGATTGCCCATTGGTCTTTGGGCTTTACCCCACCTCTGAGAAGCAGCAACAGTATTTCAGCTGTTTCCAATAATTAGTTGAGTTGATTCAATGTTCGTCTGAGGTTCTTTCCCTCTTCTCAGGCCCTGGTTGATATCCTTAGGGTGTATTTGATGCAAATATATTATTGATGAAATCAAGACCTTGGTTTTAATGGCACATTTTCTTAGACTACATTGTTCTGAACCCCAGTGTTCACTGAATTTGCCTTAATTTGTGGAATTCACCCTTGAAAATTATTTGATTACTAAAAGAGCAATTACACTTGGAAAGGAAACTTTCAAGAATATAGGCGTTGGGGCCAGGAGTTTAGCTCAGTGGCATAAGCACCAGCCTTGCAAGCATGTGGTCCTGAGTTCGATCCCTGGTATCAAAAAATATATATATATATATATATATATAGGTGAAAAAAATTTTTTTTACATAGAGAAAAATTCAGAGACAGAACCTGGCATCATAATATGAGATAAAACTGTTTTGGTATCTCAGACAAATCTTTGTTTTTATTTTTATGTTTGTTCCTTTTAGATCTGGTGTGGAGGTCTTGTTTAATGAATTAGAAATTCCCATGGAAGAATATTCCTTTGGCAGATCGAAGATATTTATACGAAACCCAAGAACAGTACGTAACCAAAACCTTTGCACTCTGAACCAGTCAGGCCCCCTACCAGCCAGTTCTTAAAGGCCATTTAACTTTTTGACAGCACCTGAGATGTCACCTTGAAAGGCACAGGCCTGTGTTTGTCTGCCATGTCCAAGGACAGGGGTACAGCAGGGGAGGTGGGAGAACGTGTATTACTTATGAAACATCAACATCTTCATTCTGTCTGATTATACAACACTTAAGAAATCATAAAAACAACTATCACTGGCTAATCCATAGCAATCGGAGGCAGAGTCAGTCCATGTTTGTGATACGTTGCGTTACACAAGGGTCTGAGACTATGGCTCTGTAAGGTAAATGGAGGCACTGAAATGAAAAATTTTAAAACTTAAAAAGAATGCTTTAATGCTACCTCACAGAGTACCAAAAGCACCTTTTTATAAAGCGTAGATTGACATAAAAGCATAGCAGTTGATTCGATCACTTGGAAACTCAGAGAACTCTGGAAGTATTTCAACTGTTGGAGATAATCTGGTTCTCTGAAATGCTTGGGACCAAGCTTTGGTGTTCTTGGTATTTTGGAATATTTGCATTGACCTTACTGGCTGAACATATCTGATCAGAGACTGGGAACTCGAGAGTGGCTCCAAAACAAGGCACTTGTTTAGCATCATATTGGGACTCAAAAAAAAATTGCAGGTTTTGAGAGCAGTTTGGACTGGGTAGTTAGGGAAGCTCAAACTCAGCTGGTTTGCACCTTCATGCACAGTTCAAGGTAAGCCTAAGCCCTGCTCAGCCGCTCTCTGATGAGTCCATCTGACGTTTCTTACTAGTTATTCACCTTGGAAGACCTGAGGAAGCAGCGGCTGGAGGACCTGGCCACGCTCATTCAGAAGATTTACCGGGGCTGGAAGTGCCGCACGCATTTCCTGCTGATGAAGAAAAGCCAAATCGTGATTGCTGCCTGGTACCGGAGATACTCGGTAAGGATATCGGTCGTGCGTGATCTCACCTAACAATGCTGTTCGTGTGCTGATGAGTATGTAATTTTCACACCCTCCCTACAGCCTCATGAGGCGCACACTCATGTGATTCCTTTTGTAAACCACGAGAAAAGTGAAGGCAGTGAGCCCTTGGGTTGACCTGCCCAGGGTCACTTAGTTGTAAGTGGCTGAGCTGGGTCTTGGACCCAGGACTATCTTAGAGCTTGAGTTGAGAACACCAGGTTGCTTTGCACTGATCTAGACGCGTGTAGTGAGAAATCGCCTCTTTGACGTGGTCATCAGATTGGAGGAATGGTGTCACTTCATCCTTTCACGGTGGTTGGATCAGTTTTCCAAAATGACTGGCTCTTCTGCGTGGATTGTAGCAGCTAGGATGATGGCTTAAATTCCAGAAAGCCGCAACTGCGTTGTAGTAGAATTCTGGTTTTGGTTAAAGGATTGACTTTTCTGTAGTGCTCACTTAATGTAGCCCTTTTGGCTATGCAGAAAGACTTGATAATAAAGTATCTTCTTTTTTTTTTATCGGTACCAGGGATCGAACTCACGACTGCCTGTTTGCAAGGCAGACGCTTATGCCGCTGAGCTAAATCCCCAGCCCCTATAAAGTATCTTCTTGAATATGCAATTTCTTTGGAGGACTTTCTTGTTTTTCTTGCTTATGGGTGTTCTGTGAGAGGCATGCCACAGGTGTGAGGGAAGCGTGGCGTGTTGGCTCTCGGCAAGCCTGGACTTCGGCTGTGTTCTTACAGAACAAATTTTATTGATAAGAAAACATGAGTCCTGCCAAGCGTTTTGCACTCCCCACATCTTTATTACAGAGCAAGTTGGAAAATGAAGTAAATATGCAGTCAAGTCTCGTTTTGTATGTTCTTCCACGTTTGGGGAGCTTTAGATGAATTTCTCTATGAGGCAATAATCAAAACATAAATTATTGGGACTTACTCCCATATAATGTAGTAGTACATTACAGTATTTCCAAGTTTGGAAATCAATGAAGTACTTAAAAGATTAAACAAGAAAATTCCCTCGACCTTTAAAAGAATAGAATTACTCGTTCTAGCTTAGAAGGCTACGACCAGCAGTGCAGGCCTTAGGTGTGAGCCTGGCCGGCCCTGTGAATGGTAGATTCATTCCTGTGTGTTCTGCGAGGACACAGAGGACAGTTGTCACCTGGCCAGTGGTGTGGCTTCTCCTCTGGGATCTGACAGCACTGCTCCATCCTGCTGTAGAATGACAGCGCTGATTTCTGCAAGGCAGGACCAACACATAGCCAGGCCCCATGAAGTCCTTTTTATTGCTTCTTATTTTAAGTCATTAAAAAAAAAAAAACCGAGTTTAAGAGTGTACTGATTCATGTACCTAAAATTCTGCACGTAGTTTTGAAGCCCCTGCGTGCCAGGTTCTGGAGGGAGCAGAACAACCTAATTCCTAACTTGGTAACGTTTATATCCAGTAGGGGACCGGGTGTATCCCAGAGTGATCACAGGTCTGCGTGCTAGGATGAAGGCAGAGCTGAGATCAAGAGTAACGAGGAGAGGGGGTGTAACTTAGGCGGGATGGCGAGGACAGCCCTGCGGGAGAGGCCACTGGACGGGGAGGAGGAGCAGGCAATGCAAAGAACCAGGAGCAGCAAGTACTATTAAACCCGCCCTTGCCACTGGAGAGCCTTGTTGTCAGTAGGCTGGGGGAAAGTCATTGTCTAGCATTCACACAGCGGTAGGGGCTGTGAGCAGTGTTAACCCGTCAGAGAGAAACAAGTGGCAGCCCGATTTCTAGAGAAGGCGTTAACTGTGCTTGAGTGTTGTATCTATTTTGTCTTTAAACCGAGTACTCCACCATTTGGGGAAGGTCGTTATTCATACTAGTGATGGTGTTTGGTGGTTCTTCTCAGCTGACTCTAACTCAAGATTTCCTGAAGATTGGTTATTATTCTCAAATTATTCCATGTTTTGTAATACTTTACTGCTTCTTGGAATAAAGTTTAAATTGAGATATTTTTGAAATATGTAGGAATTTTAAAAAGAAACAAATACTGGATGGATGTTGGGAGCGATGGTCAGCTGTTGCTCTACGAGAAACCTTAGGCTCGCCCACTCCTCTCTGGGCAGCCCAGGCCCAGCGGAGGGCTGCAGTCTGTCCGAGGGGTGGGGTTCTCTCATTCCACGCGGAAGGCCACACCAGCTTATGTCGAGGGAATGTGTCCCCCTTCTCCAAGGCGTCAGCCTGTGGCAGTGAGGCCTCTGGATGTGGAGCCTGTGCCCTTCCCACCTGTGAGAGCCCTCCACTGGCAGAGCCCGCCCGTCACCCGAGGCAGGTCTGTCTTTATGCCCTGCGGGTCCTGGAAGGCAGGGATGGAGTGTGACCTCTTTGTTCCACCATGGTGCTGTTCCCTCAGTTCCATGCATGCTGCACATGTTCAGTCCACAACAGCAGTGTACCGAAACCTTTGATTTCCACAGCGTGAAGAAGAGTGAACACTGCAAGCCCAAAGGAACGGGGGAGGTTAGAAGTGGGCCCAGAGAGTGCCCCGGGGAGTAGTGACCCCAGGATGAGCAAAGGCACAGTGCAGATGAGCAAGTGGGTGTGATCCACTCAGAGTGAGTGGGTCACAGTGCAGATGAGCTGTGGGTCATAACTCGATACACCCAGCAGTGCATGATGGTGTGCGTCCTGGGCCATGTAGGAGTTACATTTAGTGTCCTAGATTTCCTGTCATCGTTCCGGGCTGTTGACATGCTGGATCATTTACCCGTCGGTTTCCTTAAGGAGTGCGGATGCCCAGGGGTCCATTGTGCTGAGCGAGGAATACTCTCCAGCCGGCAGCGTCCACATCCACTGGACAGATATAAACACAGCTGCTAACCTCTTCCCCTTCTGTCCTGCAGCAACAGAAGAGGTACCAGCAGATAAAGGCCTCCGCCTTGGTGATTCAGTCTTACATCCGGGGTTGGAAGGTGAGTGCGGGGGCTGGGGTTCTTCTCTAAGGAAGATGTCTTTGCGCTCGCCCTGCAGGGGGGAGCCCCTGGCCCACCCTTAAACAGTCAGATGGAAAGAATAAATACTGTGGGCCCTTGCAGCCCCCCCTCATGTCTTGACTGCTTCCTTCTAACCTGTTTGCTTTTAGAGAGCTTTATTCTCTAAACAGGAAGTCCTGCTTAGAGAATAATACCATGCATGACTCCAGTGCGCCCTGGCCGAGTTTCCAAGAGAAACTGTGGTCCCCAAGGGGGTCTTCACGCCTGAATCCTGCTGGATCTCAGCGCCCCCAGCCCGACAGCTTCCATAACTTGCCTAGGGCTGTCTGGGCAGTTCCCGAATAATGACTGAGGATCCTGAGCTCTGGCCAGGTCTGATGGTGCAGGGCCAAGGGGGTGGTCTCCGTGGTGACCTGGTTCTGGTCCTTCCTGCCACAGCTCAATTCAGGGGTCCATGAACAACAGCCCACAGCAGCTAACCTGTGGCCTGTTTTTCTACAACCTGCAAACCCAAAATGGTGTGTGTGTGTGTATATATATATATATATAGATAGATATAGATATAGATATAGATATAGATATAGATATAGATATAGATATAGATATAGATATAGATAGACAGATATAGATAGATAGATAGATAGATATCATTGACCTGTGAAATTATATGCAGTACAGATGCAGTGTCCAGAAATAAAGATTCACTGGCTCGTGGTCCCATTCATGGGTTTCACAGTGATCCTTTCACCTAAGCGGAGTCGGGCAGTGTCAATGGTGGCCATGGCGCCCATAAACCAGACCTATTTCCATCTGGCCCCTTGCAGAAAAAGCTCATGGGCCCTGCACAAGAGTGTGCCCACTTTTCTGAGGGGAGATTTCGTGGCATGTCTGCATTCAGAAGGGACAGTTTAGGTTCTGTCAGGCCAGGAGCCCCTAAGGAGGGCACAGCAAGGGCCAGGGGTCCAGGAACATGGGTTGACCAGTGTCTAGGTACTGACCCGCCCGAGGTCTTGGTTGTCTCTAACAAATGTCAGAATTGCTTGTCCTGAGCACATAAAGTGCAGGACGCTTGTGCCTGCGGGTGTGTCCCCAGCTTTATTCCTAGACTCGTGAGCCCAGTGTATGGGCAGAGGCAGGCCCCGAGGTCCAGCTCCAGGACCCCAGAAGATCTGTTTCTAAAATCTAGTAGAAAGAACCTACTGGTTCAGGATCAATGTGATCATTGTTCTTGGAAAATTTTTAAAAATCTCTTAAATAAGATGGGTAGAGCCCCAGTGAGAGTCCAGACAGTGTGAAAGGAGATGTCCCAGATGGGGGAGGACCCTGAGACCTCATTCAGGGAGCCGTCCTGCCCCTCCATGTGCAGCAGCTGGTAGGGTGGCTCAGGGTGCCCCGTTGTGCATGGGACAGTTGGCTGCTGTCCTTATGGGATGGGACTATTTGTCACACTCCTGGTCTTCATGTCGCCTGGTCTGGGGTGGGCGGCTTCTGCTTTGCTTTAACTGTCGATGTTTCACTGGCACGGGGTCAGGACACTCTGAATTAACTTCCTTTCCCTCCCTCCCTCTTCCTGTCTCTCCTCTTCATTCCCTTTTTTGGGTGATTCTGTCCCATAGGCCCGAAAACTCCTGCGGGAACTGAAGCATCAGAAACGCTGCGAAGAGGCAGCCACGACCATCGCCGCGTACTGGCACGGGACCCAGGTAGGCCTGAGACCCCAGCACCACGGTGGGTCAGGACCACGTGCAGGCCAGGCACCTGGAGCCCCGGCAGGAAGCGTTTCACAGGCTTAAGCTGCTGAGCACGCCTTCGCCTCTCACGCTTCTGTCATTTCGGTGTGGGGTGGCGGCGCCCGCTGGGGCATTTCCCCTGTGGTGGTGACTGGTGTCTTTCTTTTCCCTTCTCCATTGGGAAGCAGCAGTAACCCTTTCCTGCCTCACACTTCTCTAACTCCTTTTCACGTGCATCACAGGCGCGAAGGGAACTGAGACGGCTGAAGGAGGAGGCTAGGAATAAACATGCTATTGCAGTAATTTGGGCTTACTGGCTTGGATCGAAGGTACTCTATGCACACATCCCTTCACTCCATCGCGTGCCTAGCGAATGAGGGGCAGAATGACCACAGCTTGCCCTACTCACCCTACCGCATGGTCCTCGCAGCCAGGTTCCGGGTGCCCGGGACGTCTGTAGTACGCACAGGAGACTTAGGCATGTGCAGCCAAGACTAATTGCTTACTAATAAGGTGTTAGTAAAATGCTCTTTAAAAAAAAAAGTAACCTGCATGTTTAGTGCCCCAACCCCCCGCTGATGTATGCTGGCAGTTTTTTAGAGGTATCTTTTTTGGAGAGGGGCATGCTGGGAATATTAAGATTTGGGCCTCAATTGGTCTTCTCCAGTCCATTGACAATGAAATGCCTGTCGTGCATGCCTTAAAAGAATTAATCCATGAATGAAAATTATGTTTTTAGACTCACTGTGACAATTTTGATTATTCTAAGCAAAATATTGCCTACGAAAAGAGGGATCATCTGTGATTTCACAGAAAGCTGTGCTCATGCAAAGCTCAAAGCTGGCTGTAAAGGGCACCGAAGAATCCCAGGAATTTCAGCATCAGCTGTTTGTTTTCAGAAACAAAAGCCTCCTGAAATACACTCACTCATCCCCAGGCAGAGTCGTGGGCTCTGTGAACATTTCACATACCCCAAGGGATGAGATTTTTAGATGTTTTTGTTACTTAGAAAATCAAAGGTCATCTTTGCTAAAAATGCATATCCCAGTTAGAAACACAAACAGCTAGAGTCCTGGGGTTTTAAGTTTACCTTGTCAACATCATAAACCCATCTTGGGAGAAAAGATGAGGAAACTCACTCTTTGCCTACATTGAACACTTATTTTGCCCCCCACTAATTAAAGCCATTCATTTGTGGTTGTCCTTTACAGGACAAACTACTTCCTTCAGTCCGCCAAAGGAAGTGTCCTAACTGGGAGAGGACTTATAACTGATGATTGCCAAGTGTCTGCTGAGTGAGCTTGTTTCCCAGTCTCATTACTGCAATGTCTGGAGAAATGAACGTGCGTTTCTTCCTCTCAGAGTAGCACGCCTAAGGTTCATTTTTCCCTAAGAGTAATTTTTAAACCTGTAAGATGTTTCACTTTTTTGCCTTGTTTCAATCTTTAGTGTATTTCACTCTAATTGTGTATTACACAATCTTTAGTGTATTTCAATTTTACACATCCTTAATTTTTTTTAACTGGAAAGAATTTTTTAGTCTTGTTAGTTTGAGGGTTTTTTTGTGTTTTTGTTTTGTATGCACCTCAGGGAAACCTGGATTCCTTTTCATTTTCCAAGTAGTTGTTCACAAGAGCGGTCTTTTTATCTGACCCAGTGAGTGAACCTACATGGAGAGGTGGGGGTCCGTGTGCTCTGCCAGCCAAGGGCCACCTTGTGGAGCCATTAAGTGTCACACACACTGCTCAGGCTTTGGTCCATCCCGTAGAGAGTGAGGATGGGAGTGAAGCAGACCCAGGGGCTGGGGTGGGGTGACTCCTGTGGGTACCACCCGAATCGCCCCCCCTTGGGGCAGACCCTCAGCTGAACGCGCCAGCAGCGCCCCCAGCGGGTCCCTGACTTGGTGGGTTCCGCTGTCACTAGATCCCCTTCCATGAATTGGCTCTTCTGTGTGGCGGGGAAGCTTTTCTGGTCGCGTGTTCTGTCTGCGTTGGGCTGTCTCTCTTACTCACTATCTAAAACGTTCTAGGCTCGAAGGGAGTTGAAACACTTGAAGGAGGAGGCTAGGCGTAAGCATGCAGTGGCTGTCATTTGGGCTTACTGGCTTGGACTGAAGGTACTTCCTCCACTTCTCCTGTCGGGGTCACCGCCCTGGACCCGGCCCAGCACCTACTAACCTGGCGCTACGCGCGGCCTGCACACTGGCACAATGTTAGCGGGCCTCGTTATTTTCTGATTTTAATGTGATTTTAATTTCTTTGGCTATTAGGTTCAAAGCAGTTAGCAGTATGACACATTTTATCCAAGAAACTTTGTTATCTGAGTTGTATTTTAGGAATATATATATATGAATCCTGAGACCAGAATACAATCCTTGAGCTAAAAGCCGACCTAGCATCCTTGGTCACCTTGGTCACCAGCCTGCAGGGGACAGGAGTTTTGTTCCCCATTATCTGCCTGTTCTCCCTAACCTATACAGGCCTGGAGTTCTGCTTTCTTCAAAGCAAACATCGTGCTCATTGTTCAGAGTATGCATCAAGGGTTTTGCATCCATGGTTTACTCGTTTTCATGAATGAGAGGATAGAGCCCGTGAATCGTTCAGTTAAATAGAACTTTTATAATTCCAGCGCCTCGTGATGTGGGCAGGTTTTATTTCAAAGGCATGCCTACTATAACAGTCCGATACAGGCACCCCTAAGTATGGCGTCTGTCTCTGGGCTCTGCAAATCCAGGGGTGACCTTCGGACAAGACGGTGATTTGGTCTTCCGGATGCCCAATAACTAATCACCTTAATGAGTCATCCACATGCATCGCTTTTGGGGGATAAGTAGACTGTATTTCCACGCTGCTTTTCCTTGTTTGTACTTTAATCTGTGACATTTAATCTTATTCTAAATCTTTGGGGATTAACTGAGAAATCTTGACTGAATCAGAATATCTCTTGAACATATCCCTGGATTCTGCTTTGAACAATGTGCGTTCCTTCTCCAAATGTTCAGCCTGTAAACTTTTAGGAAATAATCCTTTTTGTTTGTTTGTTTGTTTTGTTTTTTTGGTACCAGGGATCAAACTCACAACCTCATGCTTGCCAGACAGGTGCTTATGCTGCTGAGCTAAATCCCTGGCCTAGAAATAATCCTTTTTGATTATACTGAGTGTACAAAATATAATGTTTGAATAATGAGTTAAATACGAATTTAACACATACTCTGAAGAATTCTAACAAGTTCTACAACTGCTTTTTTTAGAAGTCAAACTAAACATTTCCCCGTTTTATTCACATTCCTAATTTGCATTGTAGTTTTCATGAAAGGAAGTCGAGTCAGAATATTTATCTGTATAATAATTTTCATCATTAATTTGTTTATCTTCAGTTTTCTGGGTTAAATTGCACATGATTTCAAAATATTCTGCATTAGAAGGGTGCGCCAGCAAACCTACAAAGCAAATTCAATTTGTCAGTGTGATTAAGCAGAATTAGGATAACTTGAGATAAAAATATTTTACCCCAGTTCCAGAGAGACAGAGTATTTAAATGTATTGCCGATACCATTATGAAGTAAAATTCAGTTTCTTTGAAGTCCAAGAATGTGATAATTTTTCTCCTTTAAAACTGAGTTAGATTGTTAGGAGCTATCGTTTTGTCCTTGAAAATGAGGTAGTTTTTGTTTTGTTTGTGGAAATAATGACAGAGTACTGTGGCCCATTTAGGGTTCCTGGTACCCATGAGGGGTTTCATTGTGTATGTCAGTGTGTCATCAACAGCTTTTACTAATAAATGCAGCTGTATTTCAGGAGAATTTGCAAAAAGCGTGTTTCATTGCGCTGTTTTGAGATTCAACTAAATGTAATAGGACTTCGAGTGTGTGGGGTTTAAGGCCATGTGCTCATGGAAGGAGTCCCCCATAACTGAGCTGTAACCCTCTGCTGTTGCAGGGACCATTTTTCTTCTCTGTGCTCCTTCTATCTATGTAAGTTGGAGACCTGAAATGGTAACTAGAATATGAATAAAAGGAAAAACTCTCAGTGTGGTTCTAGCAGTTTAATTCTAGTCCTCAGATGTACAGAATGGTTCTAGGGCACAAATGCCCAGAGGGACTGGGTGGATGACAGAAACCAGGGAAGCAGAAGGTGTAAGGTGGTTAAGGACCTTGGGGTTTTTAGTTTGGAGCGTGAACCTGCCTCCCGCACCTGGTCCCTATCCTGTGTGTACCAGGCTCTGCTGCTGGAGCTTAGCAGGTTTTAAGAGGAACCTGCAGTCTGAGTTTCTTAACTGCTCCACGTACAAAACGTTTATCTACAAACAATTTGGTGAGTAGCTGGCTCTTGTACAACTGCTAATATAGAAATATTTTGAACATCATTTAAACCCAGAAAATTGGTGACAAAAGAGAAAAGGGGCATAATGTCTGAAGTCTGCAACTATGTTCAGATTTTGCTAAATTCTAACTGCCATTCCTATCCAGGTAGTAATAAATATTTTTAATATTTCTTGCTCAGCTTCAAAATGTAACTATTTCATTCATTGTTCAAACACATCACTTAGTTACTGTTACTTGTTACACATTTTAAGTAAATTGCAACAATGTAGCAAGGGAAAGATATGTGAAATAAAACTACAGTGTTTTTAAGTGCTTCAATATAATATTAAGTATAAAGTTTGGTGGGAGTAGAGATAACAGAAAATTTAGAGCAACTAAATGGAAGTTGATAGTTCAAAAGCTTCTTTAAAAATTCTTGTTTTTAATCAGTCAGTGCTCAGCCCATGATAGTAATATCCTATCTTCATGTGTGAGATTTTTGGAAAATTCGCTATGGTTCTTCAAACATTTTTTTTATGATTGGAATAAATCAAATTGAAGGGAAAGTTACCTAATATACCTTATGTAGTTCCACAAATCTATTATAATTTGTCACAATCTTGCAGCTTTGGCTGTAAAATGTTTCTCATCAAATCATTCTTTTAAAAATTAGCAGTAGTATTTAAAATCAGTTCATTTTGATATCATTTTACATCCCGCAGTTTCTCTTTCTCCAATTTAAGATCTTCATGTACTCCAGTTAGTTTACTCAATCCAGGAAGAACACTTATAAACTCACTTTGTTCCCCATATTTTCATTCTGTTTTTCGTTTTAAAAAGAGATGTCTCATCGTGAGCGCGTGCCGGCCACACTCTAACCATTAATCTGCTTCTCTTCAAGGTTCGTAGGGAGTACAGGAAATTCTTTAGAGCAAACGCCGGAAAGAAAATCTATGAGTTTACTCTGCAGAGAATTGTAAGTTGGCACTTTTTTTGTGTACAGTTAATTAGCACAATTGGATTAACTGCTTAGTAGCTGACTCAATAAAATGTGACTTAAAGAGTCACAGCTTTTGCTTTTGATTAAATCATAATTATACCAGATAGTGACCTTAGTGCCCCCAGATTTGGGTAGACTCGTGTCAGACAGTGCTGTTAGTGGCCTGTGTGTGATTAACAACATGTCTGTCTTATGTGACAAAGGAGGTGTTGGGGAAATGAACCCAAGCCAGCTCATCTTGCTGTTGTACTGCCAGGGCCAGGCTGGCACGCGGATAGTGGCAGAGGGCGACGGAGCCCGTTGCTGAGGGGAGCTGGTCCTGCCGTTGCCCTCTGCCCATGAGCAGTGTGTGGTGGTGAGCAGGTAGATGCAGGTGCCAGCCCACACTGCTGCCTACAAATCCAGGGGGTTATCTAAGCTCTGTGGACCTCCCTGGATCATCTGTAAAATGGCATAACACAGCAGTGAGCCCACAGAGCTATCCTGAGGATTCTTATGGAGCAGTGGCATAAAAGCTCACACAGGGCCAGCCTCACACTGAGTAGAGGCGCTTTGAGGAGGTTTAGGGGGCTCACAGCCCAGGGAGCTCATCGTGCATCTGGCATGTGTTTAATGGACCCACGTTACCAGCATCACAGCTCAGGGACCCAGTCCAGCATGGGTATGATGAGTTGGTGACCATTTCAGATCACGTAGCCGGCTGGTCACTGCGGTCACCAGTATCTCAAGAGAGCATTGTTTTACATATTACAAGCCCAGGAAAAGATCAAAGTTCATTTTGATCTTTTCTACCAAATGTGCATTGCATTTGTACCATCATCAAGTGAAATCCTCCCTACACTGATCCATCCAAGCAGGGCCTGTCCACAGAGCTCTGCTGTGACAGTTGTCCCCTACCTCTGCTGTACAGTACAGTCGTTCTGGCCACAGGAGAAGCAGTCCGTGTGACCGGGGATTGCCTTATTTCCTTTAATTCTGATTTCTTCAAATTTACACATGAGTAGCCAGATACAGTAGCGGCCCCCTGTGGAGCTGTGGAGCTGACGTTGACACTGGTGTGACTTGAGTGTTAGTGTCCCCCTCTGGTGGAGTTCACATTCCCCCGCTGGTGGGAAAGAGGGAACAGAGCCTTCCCATAAGATTGTGCGTTTGAAACGTGATAGATTCTACTGTAGACTGTGGTTTTTTCCCCCATGGGGCATATAAAACAGTATCCTCTCCAATGTATTTTCCTCATCCTAGTATTGTCTGTCAAACCCCAACAGGTACAAAAATACTTCTTGGAAATGAAAAGTAAGATGCCTTCCTTATCGCCAATAGACAAGAATTGGCCTTCAAGACCTTACCTGTTCTTGGATTCCACTCACAAGGAACTGAAGAGGATTTTCCACTTGTGGAGGGTAAACACTGTCATGCCGTGCATATTTTTCCTGAGACTCACTTTCCGGTAGAGGATTTTGAGAGCAGTTACGTAAAACCGTATGCCTGGAGGGAGTCACTTCTGTGAACCTTCGTGGTTGTCTGTGAAATGGGGATGAATAGCGCTGACATCAGAGCTGTTGTGAGGGTTGCTGTATGTGTGGTTTGGGGGTTCAGTTCCCGGGTCTCACACATGCTCGGCACTGAGTTGTACCCCAGGCCTAATTGAGGCTCACACATCCTTCCTTGGGCTCAAAGGGGAGCGCTCGGGGACTTCAGCGTTGACTTTCTGTAGTGGCCGGCATTACCTTCGTGGTCTGGGGTGTCCTTAGTGGCTGACATCAGAGGAGGGCGAAGCAATGTTCCTTGCGGTGCTGTACCCCCGGAGCCCTGGTGTGCTTGGGGGAAGCATCCGAGCTCTCCAGTACCAGCAAGAGTTTTCATTGCATTTTCCAAGACCACTTTTTTAAAACTCACCAAGAAAAAATTGTTCGCAGCCTAGTGAACGTGTGTTTGCTACACCTCCCTTTTACTCTTTTTGCCATTAAATTGGCCTAGTACATTTCAGAATGAATAATGATTTATATTAAGTGATTTTTGTTTTTGTTTGTGTTCTTATTTCACAGTGTAAAAAATACAGGGACCAATTCACAGACCAGCAGAAACTTATTTATGAAGAAAAACTAGAAGCCAGTGAGCTCTTCAAAGACAAGAAGGCTTTGTACCCATCCAGGTATTATGATGTTTGCTCTGCCCATAAGTCAGTATTTTGCTCGCTCGCTCGCGCTCTCTCTCTCTCTCTCTCTCTCTCTCTCTCTCTCTGTCTGTCTCTCTCTATGCTACTAAGTTTTCTCTAGCAGAGTTGGATTTCACTCACAGGGATGGAGTGTTTCATTTTGTGAATCACCTTGCCGTCAGCGGTAGAGGATGAATACCACATACCCATACTTAAAGACCTCCAAAGTGCACTTTAATGAATTAGATTACGGTTGTTGGTTTTAGCCCATTGGGATTAACTTGAATGCTAAATAATTGGAAGTCATTTAAAGTGAAAATTTATAGGCTACTCAGATAAACTCGCAGTGTAAATTTCTGTTTTCCAATTTCTCTTCGTAACCTGCTGTCATCATCCTGCTAGCCTTCCTGCTGGAACAAGCCAGGTCAGAAACTCACTTGTGAGGACATGAAGAATAGAACAGCATGTCCGTCTCCAAGGGCCGTGGAAGCCCCATCTGTGGGCCTTCTCATTCTGACTCAGTGGCTTGCATAACAGGCACCATGTACTCAGGGAAAAAACCAGGAGCGCATTAAAGATTAGCAAGTAAATTCCTTGAAAAAGCCTGCTTGTCCTGGCACTCATGCATACCCTGCATTCGTACTTTCCTGCACAAGTCCTGCCCCCTTTCAGCCTGCTAGTTATAAAAGAGTAGGCTGTATAATTTTGAACCAGAATCTTTTAAACAGCTTTTAGCCTCTCCTAAAGAATGACTTTGAAACAAACAAAAAATCCAATCGATGCTCAGTATTCACATGTGTTTCATATATTGTCCGAGCCTTTCACCTTTGAAATACTGTAAATTGCACAGCTGATTGCCGAGGGCTGCGTGGCGTGATATACACCCCTCGACAGTGACTGAGTCCAAAGTTGTTTTCTTCAGCCTGTTAGTTTCTCGGGGTGCTGGGAGGGGTGTGATACTTTGCCTCCCCACACTGAGAGTCACATCCTGTTCCATCGTGGAGCCGTGAAGCCCTTGACCACCTGCGTGGATTTTCTCCCTCATCCATGCCCACGGCCCAGGTGTTTGAAATTGCATGTGCACGTTGCCAGCACTAATAGCTTAGAATGAAGCTGGTGGGTCCCTGCAGGCAGCAAGCTTTTTTTCCCTTGATGTCTCTAGAAACTGCTCCAAGAGGGATCACCCTGCAGCATTTAGGGGGATGGCATCTCAGTGCCGGGTGCACAGGGCACCCTTTGCCATAAGTGTATTGAAAGAAAACAACTCTCAGCCTGAATGTGGGCCCCAGCTCCTCCTGTCCATTTAGTGATCATCCCAGATCAGTTTTACCCCGAGGCCTGTTGATCTTACTCTTGGCAAGAAAGTGGTTTTTCTTTGGAGCGGATGATGGTCCTCATTTCAGCTTTCTCCCTGGACACGTATTGTTGAAGGGCATTAGTAAACCCTGGGTGGGCGGAGGTTAACGTGGTATTGACAGATTGTAAGAGATGACCTTTTCCTTAGCAAGAGGCCGCATGTTTGAGTGTGGGTGTCTTTGTTAGTGATTTCTATTTGAATCATTCTGTATGAAGGTTTTTCTCAAAGTCAAACCTACCAACTGCTGTGGTCACTTGAAAAATACATAAGTGCAAGTGAGATACATAAAATAAATTGAAATAACATCTTCTGAAGTTGTTAGTGACTCAGAACTATTTTGCTTTTACTGGAGGTAAATAAATTTGAAACCATTTCTTGTTGTCTTTTTGAGATAGTCTCACTATACAGTTCAGGCTGGTCTTGAACTCACAAAGGATCCTCCTGCCTCAGCCTCCTGAGTGCTGGAATTACAGGCGTGCACCACCACACCCAGCTACTGAAACCATTTCTAAAATGTAATTTTTTTTTCTTTAGTGTTGGGCAGCCATTCCAAGGAGCTTACCTGGAAATCAACAAGGACCCTAAGTATAAGAAGCTTAAAGATGCCGTTGAAGAAAAGATCATCATTGCTGAAGTTGTAAACAAAATTAACCGTGCTAATGGAAAGGTAAAAATGCTGACCTTGAAAACTGCTAAGCCCAATAATCAGTTTAAACCACTATCCTTAGATTTCCTTAGGAGCCCTTAGTTTTCGGAGTATTAAAATTTGCATTTTACATTTTCAGTATACCTTGAGGGAGGCAGTTTCACCTTACCATTAAAAGACACTGGAGTGAAATGTACATTTCTGCAGACAGCTAGTATGTTAAACTTGTGAACCATTTGGGGGATATTTCTCATCGCTGGTTTGTTTGCTTGTTTCGTTTTGTTATAGAGCACCTCCCGGATTTTCCTCTTAACAAATAATAACCTCCTGCTTGCTGACCAAAAGTCTGGACAGATCAAGTCAGAGGTGCCGCTGGGAGACGTGACCAAGGTGTCCATGAGCTCGCAGAATGACGGCTTCTTTGCTGTCCACCTCAAGGAGGTAAACAAACGTTCACCTGGAGGCGTCACCCGAGATCGATTCGTTCATCCAGTTTCTCAGCCATTGATTTGAAACTGTGCCCACCTGATCAGTCCTGCTGCCTGGGGTCCTTTGTATTGATTTGCACATTTGGGCGATATTGCACTGTTGACAGCCTGAGGCTTGGCGCTCGATAAGTCAGCAGGTTTAGTCACTTTACGGACCTTCTGTCTTGACTTTTTGAACTAATATCTGGAAACAGCAAAATATTTTAAATCACGTCTCCTGTTGTTCCCTCAGGGTTACCCGTTGAACAGATGTTTTCTTGTTCATCTTTTATTTGAGGTTTTTATCAAAAGATCCAACTACAGTAAGCAATTGCCTGGTAATTTTGACCTCAAGAATTTTTTGCATGTGGTGTGTTTTTAACTCAGCCCAGACCACTGGCCTCAGTGGAGGGGTTAAATACAGGCACGTGACTTGGTCTCACGTTATTTAATTCCACGTGCTGACCCCGGCTTCTCATCTTTACCAGAAGGACAATAGCCATTCCGGCTTCACAGCATTGTTAGGAGAATCCTGTGGGACCCTGCGTGCAAAGCGCTTAGCATGGGGCCCGTCCCGTAGCACATCATCACAGAGTACCCAAATGGTAGCAAACAGTGATGGGGTTGAGGGGTGCGCGTCTGGCCTGTGGTCCTGCTGTCTGGCTAACTCTAAACAGAAAAGCCCTGAGAGCTTCCCTCAGCCTGGGTTCTCCACCGTGGCTGCTGAGTTTCGGGCACATCACATCACAGGACAGCGATTCCAGCCCCGGTGACACATGAAGCAACTTGGGAACTTTAAGAGAGGGTGGGCTTGGGGCCACATTGCCCGTGTGGTCGAACCAGAATCCCTCGGGATGGAGCAGGAGCACCCTCATTCTTCAAAGCTTCCCCAGATGGTTCCCCCTTGGTCAGCTAAGGAGGAGAGCCGCTGCTCTGGGACTTTGTTGAAGTGTTACTGCTTTTTTTTTTTTCCCTTAACCAAGTCACGGAGAGTTTCCTAACCATGTTCTCCAGAATGCACTCTAAGTTAGGTCAGGCTCCTTGGGCCTAAACATGCACATCTGTCACCAAGGTCTTCGGGGAGCGAGGAGTTAAGTGGTCTCCCAGCTCGGGCACGGGGGGAGGCCATGCTGGCCGCTGTGCTGCTTTGTGAGGGTTGGCTCTGGAGGGGGGATCTGGTGTCTCACTGAGCTTCCAGCCCGGCCTGTGCGTGTGCCCCCCTCCCAGCCGCCATGGATCATCTGACTTCCGGCTGTGTCCTTTCAGGGCTCCGAAGCAGCTAGCAAAGGAGACTTCCTCTTCAGCAGTGACCACCTGATTGAAATGGCCACCAAGCTGTATCGCACGACTCTCAGCCAGACCAAGCAGAAGCTCAACATCGAGATTTCCGACGAGTACGTTTCCACACCGTTGGCGCACTGCACTGCTCTCAGCCGCGTGGGCTGCATGCGCTCTGGGCTCCTGTTCCTTAATACAGGGATGTGGGCTGTTGCAAGGATGGGTCGGGGCCTGAGCAGGGTAAAGGCCAGACATGGGTGACACAGCAGAGTCCCTGCCTCTACGAGACAGATGCACACAGATAAAATAATAGGGATGTGTTTATAATACATTCTTGCACAACCAGGTTGCTCAGCAAGATTTTATGATCCAGTTAAGCTTTCTTTTTAAAATTAAGTTTATTGGTACAATTTAGATGTCCACTAGGATCACATTGATCCTAGGGACATTTAAGCATTTTTCAATCCTATTTCCACTCTCAGATTCTTTCTAGAATAAACCCTTATGCACCTCACCTCTGCACCAGCCCCAGGATGGGAAGGGTCTCTGGTGCCTTCCAGCACCAGCTGTGTTGACCACCTGAGGGTTAGGCCTTTGGTGCTCTGTCCAGGGACGGGGCTGCTGGGCTAAGTAACTTTTCTTGCTCCCCTCTCGTAAGAAATATTAGGAAAGAGCTAATGGCAGATTGGGAGCCAGTTACAGTTACAGCTTTGTGCTCCCCTTGGCTGAAGTTTCTCATACTCAAGGATGCTGGGCTTGGTGGCACTGCCCATTCCCAGTCATTTGTGTTCGGGACACGGTCTTCCTGGGTACATGGCGAAGCGGGCCCATCTTTGGGCTGCCACATTAATTAATGCCACCCTATATCCGGATCACACAAGCATTTCCCATGCTGTTGTTGTGAGCACATGCAGTGTCGCCAACCATGGGCCATGGAGCAGTACGCGCTGGTGGAGGTGCGTAGTCTCCCGGGGGTTTGGGGATAACAGCATGGACAGTGTTTCCCAAACGTAGGCAACCATGGAACCCCCCGCCCCCCAGCACTGTCAAGGGCCAGGTTGTGGGTCCATGGCCAGTTGAGATTCATTCACTTCTGGGTAACAGGGACCCTGCCCTGTCACACAGGGGCCTGTGGTGCTAGTTATTAGTTGGTCTGATAAAATAAAACAGCTGGTAGAACGTAGCAAAGCACCCACAAGTCCCTTCCCCACAGGTACTCCCAGGGAGCCCAGCCCTCCCTGGGAGGAGATAGGTAGGGTTACAAACGCCCTTGGGGTGCATTTTAAATGGAAGCTTTTCCATGTCCCTGACAGGGCTGCCTGGGACACGCTTTCGAGCCCTGACCTACCTCCATCAGCTGTGTGTGAAATCACAGAAATAACGTAGCCTCTGTAGTTGTCGAGGTTGAGACTGGTGTCACAGAGCTGGGTGGATCCTTGCTGTGGCTGTCTGTGACCAGTCACGCACTTGTGACAGGGACCCATGTAGGAACCTGCCAGGAACGCAGAGCATAGGTCCCTTAGAAACACAGGGAACGTGGCATCGTGATGCTGTGCCAGTGCAGAGAACGGTCACAGGTGCTCGTCCAGCTGTGCCACTCTCCTGACTCCCCAGGATGCTGCCCTGAGCTCAGTGACCTCCTTCCCACAGCACCCAGAGCCTGTGACGGGCAGTCCTGCAGGCCGTCGCTGCCCCTGCTCTGGGCTGGGGAAGATTGAGACCAGTCTGGTGTTCTCAATGTGTCATGCATGCAGGGCTAAGAGATGGTATGGCATCTGTATTAAAGGTTTTAAAATGTTTTAATGCTTTCTATAAGCATTTTTGATGGGTAGTAAAAATATAAATGACAAACTCCTGATGTTTATCATTATTCTGTAGGTCACTATTATATTGAAATAATTTAAGCTAGAAATGATCGTTAGCAGGGTATGCAGGTGTGGACAGGACTGGCTTGGGTAGGGGACCTGTGAGTACCCAGCGTTTGGAAGGGGTCGTTAGCGGCCTTCCTTTCCTAAAAGTCTTTGTTTCATTTTGTGAACTCACTGATAATTTAATAGATCTCTTCGCCTGGTTGTATTTTAGTTGTGAAAGGGTAGAGAGAGGCAGGGGTTGGGCATGTTGGTTTTGCCATTGGAAACGTGGAAATAATTATTCTGTCTTTCCTTTTTGGGGTGTGATGAGTCAATGCATTCAGCTAGGCTAGGGCTCTGTGGTGACTGCTGGAGCAGCAGAGATCAGTTCTGTGTCAGAAGTGTTAGTGTGAAGAGCTCATAGTACCACGCGTCAGGGTCAGCAGCCACTAAAAAGCGCAAGGTGCCGCTTCTGCAAGCAGGAGCTGTTTGTGTCCGCTTTTATTTAATTGGCTCCTTTCCTCCTAGGTTCCTGGTGCAGTTCAGACAAGACAAAGTGTGTGTGAAGTTTATTCAGGGCAACCAGAAAAACGGCAGTGTCCCGACCTGCAAGCGAAAAAACAACCGCCTCCTGGAAGTTGCCGTTCCTTAGCCGGCGCCTCCTGTCTGCCCTTGAGGACTGGTTCTCTGTGATCGTGCAATTGGGTTTGGTTCTGTTTGGGGTTCATTGTATGTTTGGTTATTGCCAAAGGCAAGCTGTTAGGGTCTCTTGGCAAAATAAAAGTATTTGACTAATCAGTTTTTACTATTGGAATAGTTTAACCCTTACATCCTCATTCTGCCCCAGGGCGGGATGGTTAGAAACTAACCTTGTCTGTTTCCATGTTGTGTGTGTTTCCTCTTTAGTTACCATGTTAGGTCTGTGTACCCTAAATCAACATATTACTCATAAATCATTAACCCATGTAAGTGTAGGAAGCGGTCTGAAAAGACAGTGCGTTCATGTATCAAGTATTTATTGAATGCCTATGAAGCAGGGTGCTGTGCTAAGTCCTAAGGAAACCTAGCAGGAACACTGGCACTGCGAGGGCCATTGTATTCCGGCTGGTTTGGCTTAGCAACAGCTAAAAATGGTTTGAAAAGCTTGAGACCAAAACAGTAGCCGCAGAGGATGGGCAGGGTTCATGGGGACCCTGTAAGCTTGATCGTAACCTGTAGCTGATTTTTAAGGAGGGCTGGTCCTAGGAAGGAATAGAACCCTATGACTGGACAAAATCCTTCTACATTTTTTCTGTTGAGAAGAAGAAAACTGATGTTTGAACTGGAGTTCTTATCGGTTCAGATCTCCTGCAATTACTTGTAACAGTAGAAAACAAGCCCTCCTTTTAAAAAAGGTGCCGGGAGCAGTCCAGCGAGATGACAAGGTCTCCACCCCTGCTCGGCATCCTGCAGGGTCCTCCGGAAACTATCTGTGTGGTTTTCACCCAGATGTGAGTAGTGATTTTCTACAGCTAACATGGTGGAGAAAGGTCCCCAGCCTTTCAGAGTGGCAGGTATTCTGGATGAGGTGCAATAAAACATCAAAAGATCTTTTTTGAAAGTTTTATTTATAATATACATTTTTGTATGAGAGATTGCTAGGACAGGGGTGCATATTTTAAGAGGATCAAAATCTGTGTTAATTTGTAGGGCTATTTTTCCTTTCAATTTAAGGATTCATTATGGAAACTATGTTTTAAACTTTGGAATCAGATTGTTTCTTCTTCAGGAGAATAATGTATATATGCATTGGTGTTATGTTAAATAATAAAATTGTTCTGATTTGGTGCCATTTGCTGAATTCACAACTGTATTTTTGTATTTCAAGCTATTTTCCCAGGTTGTGTGTCAAAGTGCTGTCTCAAAGAGTGGTCTTATATCCAAACATGACGTGTTCTCCGTGTTAATTGAATTTCACCAATCTTTTATAAACAGAAACAGTCATTGAAAATATTTTCCAAGGATTTTCTTTTGATTTTTGTACTCTTAAAAGGTCACATAAAGAAATTCTCGTCTTTGTATTTATTGGTGCAGGTCAAGAGTTTAATTCTTTTTATTCTTCTCCTCCTCTCTGTGCCAAAAGTGGTAGATCGATAGTTCCTCCTAGAGGTGCATAGAAATGTGGGGCTCAGGGGTGTTTTTGTTTTGAATGTATTTAAAAAGTAGAGAATGCGAAGTTACATTGCTTAGAATACTAGCAAACGTGAAAAAGTGCACAATAAAATTCTCTACCTCACCAGTACCCATAGACTGAGTCCCCATCTCGCTTAGCTGTGGGTATCTGCTTACCAAAGGAAGTAAGAATATAGATTCCCATCTTCTCCTGCAACAAAAGCCCGTAATGCTAGACTTCATTCTCCTCACAGTGACACAGTGGAGGTGAGTATACTGTGTGGACCTCACGTATACTGTGGGCCCCTGCGCGTGGTCATTGGGTTGCTGCTGGCTGAACAGGACCTCAGCGGGGAACAAACCGATGTCTGCTTGCTGAGTTTCCCAGATACCTTATCTGCAGATTGCGTGTTACGATGGTTACCAATAGTAGCAGTCAGCAGTAGCATTTAGCAACGGCATAGTTCTCAAAGTGTTTTCTTCCAGTAGAGAAACCAGTGAACTTAAAAACTCCATTGTGAGTGTTATACGAAGACTTTTTTTTTTTAGATCCCTACAAAGACATTTTAAAGAAGCGTATTTTTGCCTGTACCTTCTGCACACAGTTGGTCACTGCTGTGTGCGATGCTTTGTGGGCGTGGGACCCCTTCTACATCTTACTCGGTGGGGAAAGTTTGCAGAACTCGAGCACACTTAAGGCAGGAGGACTCTGCAGGAACACTCCCCCGCCCCACACTGTCCCCCTCCCCACAGAGGAAGCCAGTGATGAAGGACAGTGAATTCCCCAGGGTAATTGAGAGATTTTTCAGTGAAGAACAGGGTAGGAAACCCTCTTTCCCAGTACCAAGGCGAAGACTGACGGAACCTCAGAGGAATTCACATCTCACCAGAAACCCTCATAGTCCCTGCAGAGGACCATAGGAGTAGCGTGAGCTCACTGGAGTGGAGGATAGGCCACCGAGGTCCAGGTGACTCCCAGAGAACAGCTGCCGAGTGTCAGCCTGGGTCAAGATGCCAAGGAAAGTTTGTTGTAAGGAAAACATTTAACAAAACATGCATGCCAGCTCCTGCCCCGCTCTTGCGCCAACTGAATCGGAATCCCCAGAGTAGAGTTGAAGATGGGTATTTTAAAGATCTCCAGGCACAGAGGTGTGGCTCAGTGGTAGAGTACTTGTGTCGCTTGGGTATGGCCCTGGTTTGAATGCCAGCACCCCAAAAATCAATCAGTCACCGTAAAATTTGAGAGTAAGATACCAGAGCTGCTCTGCTATCTTGTGTACAGCAGTCATTAAGTATCTGGGAGGTTCCGGTTCGGCCCAAGTGTGAGAACCCTGATGAGAGCTGCTCCCTGGCCATGTGTGGCATTGGTGACAGCATTTCCCACCACCCACAGAGCCAGGCCAGAGGTTCTGAACTCCCCATGAGGTGGGGCACAGCTGGTACTGCTTCATCTCTGGGTGTCTGCGTCCTGCCCAGGAAAATTAAGGTACTGATGGTAGAGCCTTGACTTGTTCAGAGTCCCTTGAAAGGTTGCCAGCCCTGGGTTGACGTCTAGGAGTGAATAGGCGTTTCCTCAGCCTCAGACTCTGTTGTGACTGCTGGGTGTTGTGCTGGAAAAACGGGAACAAGAATTGGGTACCAAGAATCAGACCATGCCAGCTGCCAAGGTGGGCACCAATGTGGTTGGTGTAGTTACTGTTTTCTTCTGCGCTGTACTGGGGGTTGAATTCAGCCTTCACAATGAGCTACATTGCCCTTTCAGCTTTTATTTGTTCATTTTCTAATACAAGGTTTCCCTAAATTGCCCAGGCTAGGCTCAAACTTGTGATCCTCCTGCCTCAGCCTTCCGGAGAGTTCTGGGCGCCACCATGACTGGTTTGGCACATAGTTACTCTTGGCTTTGATTTCCATTAACCGCAGTGCAAGACAGCAGCGTGGCAACGGTTACTTCCTCCTTGACTGGTTACAGTTCTGTATTTCACACGCTTGGAATAGTGACTTGGACCCAGAACACAGCTTTAAAGACTTACGCTCAAGTTTGAATACCTTGGCTCACCTCTGGGGCCCCGGGATGTCTGTAATGGCAAAAACCCACGCCAACAGGGCTGAGAATCTGCTTGGTATCATGGAAAGAAACTGATCATCACATCTTTTCAATTAACATACTGAGAACTATCAAATTCATGTAATTGAGTATTACGATAATTAGTGCGATTTGAAATTCTTTATGCCAAATATAAAAGACAAGCTCTTTTTTTCTGGCTGGTAATTTTTCATACAGTAGGTAAGAGATTTTACAGACTTGGAGAGATCCTCAAAGTGGAAGACCTCTGTCAAAAGCAGCGTGTGGAACAGATGCTTTAACACATCTATTTTTACATTAAATTTTGACCAGAGTGCATCCTATAGGAAGGGTATGTTTTGTTTTTCAGCTGGGTATTGTTTTACTATGAATACTGCCATGCCCAAGTTCAGTGGAACAATTACCGGTAGTCTCAGGCCAGAGGGGAAGAGGAGGGAGGATTGTCGTTTTACTGTGCGTTTCCCTGGTGAGAAAAACAGCTGTGAGTTTTCATCCTCATCTGAAGATTTGTCTGTTTATTGTCATGACAGGTGCCCCTTCTTCGAGTCGCCTTTTACTGATTGCCCTGCTCTTCATTCTGAGGTTTCTCAGGCAGACCTGGGGGCCCCGTGGCCTTGAGGAGCTGGTGGTACTTGCCTTCTGGTCTCATCAGCCTCTATTTCAGGAGTCACACAGGAGAAAACTGTTTGCAGTCGGTTCCCTCTTGGAGTGTTTTCCTCATTCTCTTTGGTTTGAAGATTGTTTTCAAACTCTGGAGTTCATCCCAGTGCAGCGTAAGCCCCAATCTCTTCTGCACTAACCACCCCCCCTTGAAGGCCAGCTACCCTCCACCCCGTTTCATAAAACTCCACAGAAATCTAACTTTATTAGCGAGGAAGTAAGCTCAGCATCTCACTGCTTGAGGAAGGAATGGGAAACAACTTTATTCCATATAGGACCAGCACCTTGGCCGTCTTGAGGGAAAGAAAGAAACTATCATTTCAACTGTTTCGTACTGCGACTCGCCATATTTGTTTGATTCGTTTGGATTGCTGCCTACAGCTAAGTGTGTTCATTCACCTGTCTGTGTAATTCGACCTCGGGGGTAGACACAGGTGCGTGATCCATTTTACTGTTAGTGACTATTTGGGTATTGCTGACAGTCTTTCATGCACCCTTTGGTGCGTGTGTGAACCTAGGTGCTGAATATGTAGCTAGGAGGAGAGCTGTTGACTCTTAAGGTAAACTTAGGCTAAGCCTTAGTGGATGCCACCAAACTGACTTCCAAAAGAGCTGAATGTACCAGTTTACATCTCCAGCTCTGCATCTCTGCCATCCCTGGTATGACCAGTCTTTTTCATGTGGGTTCTTCGCACGGATCTCAGCTTTAATTTGCAATTTCCTGGTGAGTTATGAGCTCGCTCACCTTTCAGGATTGGCCCTTTAGATGTCATCTTTTGTAAAATGCTCATTCAAGTATTTTGCTAGTTTTTCTGTTGTCTTTTTCTTTCTGATTGGCAGTTCTGCATATGTTTTGCATATAAGATCTTGGTGTTCAATCATGTGCTTAGCAGTGTCTTCAGATGAGTTCTATTTTAGTGGAGGCCAGTTGTTCAGTTACTTGCTTTACTGATCTTTTCATTGCCTGTTTAGTATTTGCTTGGCCCGCACTAAGAAGACATTTGCCTATGTTTTTCTAGAACCTTATTTTTACCTTTCACGTTTAGATTTTCCATTGACTGGGAGTTGATTATTTTAATGAGGTAGAGATTAAGACTTGTTTATTCCTCCTCATATAAATACCCAGCAGGCCCAGCACCTTTATTGAATTTAGGCCAACTTTGGCCCATTACACTCTTTCTAGAGTCTCTCTTCTGTTACCTTGAACTTTGTGTCGTCACTGAAATGTGTTAATTATTGTAGATTTATGTGTTGACAAGGTTTTCTAAAAGGGAAATTCATCTCTTAGTAAGCCATTCTAAGGTCTTATGTTAGGGAAGTAAAAGGCATTAAAATTAAAAAAAAATACAGATTAGAATAAGTAAAACTAAACATAAATATTTTTAAGTATGTGTGGCAGTGACAGTTCATCAGAGCTGTGAAAATATGAACCTAAGCATGGAAGTCCCTCATGAGATTATATGGGGAAAGTATTAGGTGTTTCCATGAAGCAAATGAACAACTTCTGATTTTATGTGATATTTTGGTTTTCCATTGACTCAGTGATTTCTATCCATATTACTAATCCTCATTTTAAGTTTTGTATAAAGTCTTTCTAAAATTACTTATGTAAGTGCGTATAGATATTTTGCTTTGAGACTCAAATGTTTTCCTCTCAGAACTGTCTCCTTTAGGCAGTGGATAATAAGAGCTGTCTGAGAGTTTTTCTGATTCTTCTCCGTGTTACAATAGATTTCCTTGCGTAATGATAATGACTTACAGGTGAGGTCAGCTGGTGCCAGGAGTGAAAGCCATGTCTTTATTTAGCTTCTCTGCTAATCCCACACTTTTTTTTTAGTTAAAAAATTCTGTTTTCTAAATCATGTCCCAGTAATTACCCAATCCATTTTCTTGCATAATTTTGAGGTAGCTAAATTCAGAATTGCCTTTTTAAAAATAATTTCCGCACTCCCAGTTTTTCCAAGTTGAGAATTAACAGAGCAGAGCAATAACTAGAAGTGAGATGAACTGGATTGGGGGGGGGGGCTCGTTGTTGTAATTGTTTTGTACATGGAGGAAAATTGTAGACAAAGGAAAACATATTTAACTTACTTTATATGTATCAGTAAGAATTCATTACCTGAAAATTTAAGTCAAATAAGAAAAACATTTGTAGCAGTCTAAGATACGTATTGGGAATGAATAAAAGTGAAATATTACATAGCAGAAAGTGCAAATTATCTTCTATTCTTTCATAAACCTAATAGTAAGCCTTCACTGCAATACACTACCGGTTTACCTTCTTTAAGTCAGTAAATATAATTGGTATGATAATAATGCCATTCTGTCTGTTAAGTGCTAACTTCTACATGAGGTTGTATCATATTGAGATAGAAGAATCATCAGGATTAATTCTCCTCGGCCAAATCCCTAGGAAGACCTGAGAATGAACTTCTCCAAGTTCCAAAATAGCAATAGAGGCTCCTGGCAGATGGGACCAAGACTGGCAAATGGGGCTCAGCCTGTTTTGTTTTCTAAGACACTGCCTAGTACTTTCTGATGAAGGGAAAAATCAAGTAAGTTTCTATGCCAGTGGCCAACCCTGCGTTACTGAAAATCAAGTTCAAAATGGGATTCACAAGTTTAGTGCCACCGCACACCATTTTCACAGAAGTTGAGAAAACTTACTCCTTTCCGGAGCATTTTCATTATATTTGGGAGACTGTAAACAAAGGAGAAAGCAAAGTGCTCGTAGGAATCCACGCATTTGTTACTAGTGGGAAACGACTTCCCAGTGGACGCATCCGTGCAGAGATCCAGGAAATGGCAGTGACTGGAACCTCTTGCGTCCTCGGCCATTTCAGAGGCTGTTTGCTAACAGCTGTCTTTACTTCCTAGCACCACTTGGACTTGGATCTAACGGAGAAACAGGATCTGGTAACATTAAGTGAAAAGCACTTGGGAACCGATGCTGAAACATTATTAAAGGAAAGGAAATCCACCCACCAATTTGTTCTTCCACTAGGGAAAGACTCGGCAGATGAAGATGCCATCTGTGGTGTCTTATCCTGAGCTGCACCAGGCGTGGAGGCTAGGTTTGTTTGAAAGAATATATTCTAGAAGTGTGACTCGGTGCATAGGTGCAGACAGACCACTTGGGCCCTTTCCGAGGAGCACTGTGGCTGATTAGGAAAACTGACAGGAGGTCTGCTCTATTCACTCTGACTGCCGGCCAGGCCCTGTTAGTCCCATGTTTGCCACTGGCCTCCCAAAGCAAACCCATTGGTGAATACATCATCTTTCTGTTTTCTGCTGTAGGCATGGTACATTCTAGGAATAGGAACTGCTTTATCGTTAGAGGTTTAAATTCTGATTTTGCCACCAACTCCTATTTTGTTGTGATCAAGTCACTTTTCGGTAACTACATAACCATTTGTTCATTTCATGGAGAAAATACTCGAAATGTTTTTACAAATTGAATCACAGAATGAGCCATTTTGCTCTGACTTAGACTTCATTTCAGACAGTCTTGCTACATGTATTATGAGTTGGAGATGCCTGTTAATGGCTTGGCAAAAACTACAGTCATTAAATGAAAATGGGTTGTGTCTGGGAGGTTACCATCTTGATTTTGAATCTGGATGCTAAGTTTTGAACTACCTTCAGCGCTTGCCTGAAAAGAACAGTTTTCCTTTGCACACAGGTTTTCAAGAATATTAATGAAACATTATTAAAAGATTGTCATTTGTTGGTCGTGCCAAACATTTTCTAGTGTGAAGACCCCTTTTTAATTCCTTCGTGAGTTGTGTATGATGGTAGCCATGCTGTTAACTTTCTAGGGAAGGACCAGCTTGAATTTTATAAGTTTGAGACTTAATTTTGAATTTTCTTAATGGTAACACATCTAAGGATGTTTGGAGAATGGCGTTACATGTGTTTACAATCATAAGGTGGTCAGCAGAGAATACTCGGTCCTTGTGCACTCATGGACTTTGGAAATTGCCCACCTGACTCTCCAGTCCTATCATTTTACAGATGAGAAAAGTCGGGGCCCAGAAGATGCGATGACTGGTCCCAGGTTTGTGGCTCCTGGCAGAACTGACTGCAATCCGTGTTTTCTGGTTCCCTCTCCTGGTTGGGCTGCTGTCCTCCAAGCCCCTGCTGCCAGCCAGGGTCCCTGTTGAAGGCAGAGCTGAACCTGGCGCTCAGCGTGGGACAGCCCTTGCCTCGTCTCTATCGCTGGAGGAGCTAAAAGATTTGAAGCCACTTCCGGTTAGAAAAATAATAATAATAAGCCATGGGGAAAACAAAAAAGTCAAACAAGGAATAAATTATGAAAATACTAAGCTTATTACATCTTGTCTTTAAAAAGGCTGCTTGTGTTTTCCCGCTGGGGCTAGAGCTTGTTGACGAATATACTCTGTTTTTCTTTTTTAGTCATGGCTTTTCCTGCTGCCCTCCTTTCATTTTCTAGATCTCTAGTCAAGTAATTCTGTTGCAGAGAAGTTAGAATAGCAGGAGCAGATACGGTTTCTACCAACAGCAGTGGCTACTACCTCGAAAATAGTTTTCAATGGCTGGAGTTGGCGCCGGGTGGAGGGGGCAGCGTGCTAAGGCTGTCCTTCTGCACCTGGTATAAACGTCAGCGAGCAGCAGTGGCCACGCTGTCACAGAGCTCCCTGCAGCCCTGGAGCCTACACAGCTGGCGCTGGGGGCCAGAAAGAGAAATCATGGCCACTGCGGAGTTTTATTTATGCTTCATTTAAGATTTGTAACGGGATCGCTTACTACTCTTCCCGGAGAAGCCTGGGAGTTTAGATGCTAGAGAAGGGAACCTCAGACAGACTCCTTCTAGTCCTGCCTCTCAACAGGAAGCCTCGTTTGCATTTAAGTCTTAGATACGCTTTTTGTCTTTGTTTAGCAGTGCTAGTAATAAGATTTTGGACAGATGGAGTTTTTGTAAAAATGTTTTAATTAGCATGTTTTCAGCACATGAGAATTTCATTCATCTCAGAGAGCAGGTACCTGTGCTTAACGTGTCTTAATTATTTTACTCCTCTCCCCCTCCCTCTGCCTTATGTCCCCCCAATCTCCTTTCCCCATTTTCATTATTTTGCCTTTAGTTTACATTTGCAGCATATAATGATTACATTCTTTGTGAGTAATTGGTACATGGATGTGACACATCTTAAATCTTTTTACAACCCCTTTCTCTCTCACCCTCCCCTACCCTCGGTCTCTTGGTCCCTTCCCCATTTGTGAAAGATCTTTCTCCCTGTTCCTTTCATCAGTTTTTTATTTTGTCCTCTACTTTATTGGTACTTTGGATTTCTTAATGAGAGAAACCATGGTATTTAAGCATGAGCATCTGACTTATTTATTTTATTTAACATTGTTTTGCAAGGTGCATCCATTTTCCTACAAGTGACTCAACTCTATCCTTCTCTATGGCAGAGTAATACTCTACTGTGCACAAATGCTACATTTTCTTTATCCATTCATCTGTTGGTGCACATACAGGTTGCTTCCAATATTTACCTGTTAGAAATTGTGCTGTTATAAACGATGGTATGCATGTCTTACTGTAATATGATGTTTTTGACTCTTTGGAAAAAACCTAGAGAGAAATATTACTCCAGAAAAAATGGTCATCATCAAACAAAAAAAAAATCCAATAATAACAAATGCTAGTGCAGCTGTAGTGAAAAAGCAACACTTCTACATCATTGGTGGGAATGTAAGCCATGGAAATAAGTATGGAGATTTCTCAAAAAAAAAAAAATAGAAATTCCATTCGACCCAGCTAGCCTCCTGCTAGGTGGATATTTTAAAATAACCAAATGAGGGGAGTTTCTAAAGATGGTAGACCAGTAGGTAGCAGGAGAGGGACTCTCTCTGAGAGAGACAGCTTAAATGCCAGAATAGAACACCCTGGAGAGACCCAAACAGAGAGATAGATGGACTCTCACAACCCACAAAGAAACTAAAGTGAAAAAAACCACTCCATTATGAGGTCCCGGGGCTACCATTAGAGCAGCTAAGATCAGCATGCACAGCACCCTCCTCGAGCCGCCTGAATTCCTGCCCGAGAGCAACCTGACTGACCGAACTGCACCGAAGGGACTGGGTTGGGGGGCCAGAGTGTGGAGCTGAACAGCCCTGCGTGCAGCTCGCCCAGACCCAGCCCTGCACATGACCCACCCAGAGGCACCGTGAATTTGCGCCACAGCCGCGCTGAAGTCAGAGGTCTGGGAGCCCAGCAGTTCTCAGGGACCGGCATCAACACGTGATGAGTGATGTGAATAAGACCCTCCCATGGGAAAGGGGAAACCAACTGGAAGACATGTTGGATTTGGGCAGGACAGCCTTAACTCCATAAGGAAGTGGCTTCAGTTGGTTGCTCCACTCGCCGAACGGATTGGTGGAATCTGCTTGGATAGGGCTGTGCCCCTGGCCAGGACCCAGTAGGTTGCTACAAACTAATTCCCTGAGCACAGCCGCACACTGACGCAGTGAAGGCCTGCAAAGGTTGACTGGCCCGGAGGAGAGGAGCCAGCACACACTGCGCTTGCTTGAACTTCACTCTCTAGAGGGCAGAAGCCCCTAGCCTGTGTGCTCCAGAGGAGCCTTCACCAACAAGCAAAGCTGGGACTTACACTGTACACTAGTATGGAAGGAACCAAAAACATGATGAGAGGGAGAAATAAGGAAAAAACCCCAGTCCCCAGCCCTGAGAACATTGATCCAGAAGAGGTAAATACAAAAGAGATTGAGGGCAGCAAACATGCAACATCAAACACAGTGGTAGCAGACATAAAGAGATATCTTCAGGACCTCGTAAGCAGGATCAAAACTGAAATATTAATTCAAATTAAACAAGAGATAAGTAGATTAATAAAAGAAAGGCTGGGTACCTCTCAAGAAGACACAGACAGAAGAATGGAGGAACACAAAAGGAGAGAAACGTTTAATGAAGAAAACAAGAAAAACCTAGAATTCATGAAGCAAATTCAAAGAGATTATCAGGAAACTAAAGACTCCATAGAAAAACTGGCAAAACTGCTTGAAAGAAACCAAAGATAGACTATCAAAAATTGAACACAGACTTGCAATGTGTGATCATGAAAGGGAAGATCTCTTAAAAATAACAAGGGAGCAGGCAGTAACAACTGGAAGGCTAGAGGACGACAAAAGGATCTATAAATTAAGAATAAAACATGTGAATGAAGAAGCAGGAATCAAAACAGGAATTGCAAAGGTTAGTCACAGAAATCATTAAAGAAAGTTTCCCAAGCATAGAAAAAGCAATGATATGCAGAGGTATGAAACGTACAGAACTCCAGCCACCTACAACCAAAACAGAGCTACACCCAGACACATAATAATCAAGATCCCAGAAATTCAATATAAGAACAGAATATTAAAAGCCATCAGAGAAAAGAAACAGATCACCTATAAAAGAAAACCCATCAAAATCACGGCAGACTTCTCGACACAGACCATCAGGTCAAGAAGAGCTTGGAGTGAAGTAATTCAAGCCCTGAAGGAGAACAACCTCCAGCCCAGATTGATGTATCCTGCAATACTCTCTCTAGAAATTGATGGAGAAACAAGATGCTTCCATGACAAAGATGAACTAGGAGAATTTGTGACCAACCCTACAAAAAATACTGAAGGACATTTGAGAGAGAGAGAGAACAAGAATACGAGCATTTCAGGACAATAGCAGAGAGGCCTCAGTGAATGGGGCAGACAGTGGAGTGGAACAGAAAAATAGACAACCAATGGCAGAAAAACAGAATAGCAGAAATAAGGCAGAGAAGATTGGCTGTAATTTCTAGTATAGATGGCCTTGAAATATTAACAGAGAGAAACACAGGCAGAGTAGATCAGGAGATAGGGTCCATTGAGATGCTCTATATAGGGAGGCAGTGGGACCCAAAACAAGAAGTGCACCCTATGGGAGTGAAAGGGGAGGAATTGTCTAAAAAAAGGAGGCAGAGGATATTGTTAAATGGGTAACAAGATTTAAAATTTACATTATTCTCATCACTCTGCTTGGATGGATTACATGCTGTTCCAGTTTGTCTGCTTACACTAGACTTGAGGACATGGTCAGCTATCCCAACAATAAGAGGACATATTATGGTAATCATCCCTAATTTCCTATCAACTTAATCTGAAGCCCTTTATAACTTATACTGTCTTATTATAACTGATCTTATTTGAATCTGGTTTGTTAGATTGCTACTTTGTATTGACTGATTTTATTTAAATCTGTTATGATTGATAGCATCAAGTCTAAGAGTATAGGCAACTACACTGAAGATGACAAGATTCACTAAGATACCCACTCTGGTTTGATTATTACTTGCTTTTTAAGTCTTATAATGTCCTCAATGTTTCATTTTTATTAATGTTATATACTGCTGAGACATCATGGTAACCATTGTAGATCACCTTGTATTACGGTTTTATATGACTTTTTTGCTTCATGCTTTCCTAGGAATTGTTTTGTTTTATCTTGATTTGTTTTGTTTTTCCTGCTAATACAGAAATGATAGATATACATGTAGAGACTCATGCATGTGTAGAGCTTATAAACAGTTTATGAGAACCAACTATATAACACATGTTGAAATGAACAACTACTTTGAAGAAAAAGAGACACTACAGTACCCAGTGCTGATTCCATAATGTCATGATGTGAAATCCAGCAAAACTATCACTCTTTGTTCAAAGTGATTTGAGCTTGTTTTGTTTTGTTTATGTTTAACACACTTGAAGGTATGGACAGATGTTTTGAGGAGAATGAGAGACACTATGACAGCCATTCTTGGATTCCCTATTGTCTGGTCTTGAAGACCTGAAACGCCCTCCTTGTCCTGCTCAGATCAATTCCATACTATGTTGTTTCATGTGAATTCCCTGTATGTGACAATATGGAAAACTATTTGGAAGAAAACAAGAGTCAATACGATAGAGAGTGAATATCTCCGATTGTCTAGTTTTGAAATTTATGTCTCTTACATTGCTTTCTTGTGATCCACTTTGTTCTGTTTTGTTGTGTTTAATTTTACGCTTTTGATATAATTGCATGTATATTTGAGTGGGTAAGATGGATGACCATATTGCTGTTTTTGTCAGATCGTGGAGCAGAACTGTTAACAGTCTCACTGTTTGAATGTCTACTTTACATGTTTTAACTTTGTAATTTGAACAACTATTTCCAAGAAGTCAGTATGTAATTTGTTAAGTAATAATTTCTTAGGTTTTTTTGTTGTTGTTCTTTTCCTTTTTTCCTTGGAATTCTGTATTGTTGCTACCCTTTATTCTGTTTTGTTTTGTTTTATTTTTCTTTAAATAAAATTTAAAAAAAAATAACCAAATGAGATGATTTTGTTTGAAAGGATGTGATTCAGTATCTTTTGTGGCTAAGCTGTTTTACAACCTAAAAATCATCGAGAACTCTCAGCACTGACGAGAGGGTGCTTGGATGTGTACATATGCAAATGGGCGAGCTTTAAAAAGGGACCCTGGCCGTGTGCTTCTGGGCTTGAACCTGAACCCGTCTCGCACGCAGGCAGATCTGCACGATGCGTCTAATCAGGACGTACTGGAGATACTTTTGTAACCATTTTGCATCTTTCTCCTTCCCTTAAATAACAGTATGCCCTATTCTTCAAAGGTCACAACAATCTTTAAAAAGCAAAAGAAGAAAATAGAAATTCCATGATGCCAGATTGGACCGTATCCACCACCCTCAGCCAAGCCAAGGCCCAGATGCCAGGACCCTAGAGGTCACTGTTAATTCCTTCCCCATGACTGGAAAAATGTAGCTTCCTCTCGCGCCATCGGGAAAACGCACTGCTGCTCTCCGGAGAGGTCTGTGTGGCCGCAGGCCAGGCTGACAGATTGATGTGCGCACATCTCCTCCCGCAGGCTCCTTACATCTTGCCCCTTGGCTTCGTTGTTTTCTCAGGAGACTTAGATTTCTTCTTCCTGGTATTTTTGAGCCAAAAATCAAGGCCAATCATATCACAAGGAAGACGCTCTTTCCTTTAGACCACTTAGCGAACTTTAAATGTTTGGCTTCACTGGGGAGAGTCCTGTATGAATTTCCCCTACAAGAAGGTCACATCCATGAAAATGAGTCTTTGGTTTCCCTCAACTTTCTTTCTATTCTCAGCTTCTCTATGGCACTGGGCAGACCGAGGGCACTCAAAAGATACTTGCTGAATTAGCAAATGATTATAGCAAATATTTATTGAACAACTATATGTCGGTTCCTGTTGGAAACACTGCAGACGTAACAGCAAATAAAAGTCACCACATCTTTGGGCTGCAGGCACTAACACTCCATTTGATGAGTAGATCCAGTTATCCCCATTCAAATAAAAGAACAACACATTTTAACGGAAACTAGAAGACGCCACTGTGACCAACCTCTAAAATTATTGGAAATACGCAAAAAAATTTATCTCCTCATCTTTTTCTAATTAAAGCATCTCAAGTTCCAGGTTCCGGGTGCAGGTATTTCCTGCATCCTTCCTGATTCTTCTCCCAGCGAGGACGGCTGTGATAATGTTCCTTCTTTTCAGCTGTCAGCCACTGAGTTGTGTCAGCCACAGGGCTACAAACGGGCTTTGGAAAGGAGCTGGCAACTTCGCCATCCTTCAGAGCCATCCTCAGGGGCTGGGGATTTAGCTCAGTGTCATAAGTGCCTGCCTTGCAAGTGCACAGTAGTGAGTTTGATCCCCGGTACCAAAAAAAAAAACAAAAAACAAAAAACCAGAGCCATCTTCATGGGAAAAGATGCCCGTGGCCTCTAGCAATGAACTAAATTACCTCTTGCAGTATAGTCCAGCTGTGGTTACGGAGGATTTTAACAGGGGCAAAACCCAGGGAAATGTTGACAGAAGCATTGCAGGGTGTTAATAACCAGCTTCTCTTTAAAATTTTTTTCATTTACTCCCTCGCCCCACATCATTATACCAAGGGGGAGAACTTGCTGTGGACCTATCGCATCCAAGGCCATCTCCTTCTCAGACGACAGAATCACCTACCTCTCATGCAACTTCTCTTCCACAGAGAAAAACAAAATATTTTTCCTGCAAATGCCTTCTTACGATTCTCGATGCTATTGCTGAGAACCCTAAGTGTAGACACAGCATGTCCCCGTGAATCATGGTAAGTGAGAGGGGTAGGGTGTCTCACGGGTCAATTTGGGGGGGCAGAAGTGCCAATAAGCACTCACTGCCTGCCAGAGATGCTACTGTGAAACTGTACCCCACGAACGAACCAGTCTTCTCATTGTCCCCTCGTTTAGACAGGATGGGAGGGAGGGGAGGCAAGCTGGCCCAAGGCATGATGGGTGTGTGGACCAGTCCCCAGGACAGATGGATGCATTTGGGTTACACGTGTATACTAGCAGAAGATTTTTTTCTTTTTTTAAAGAAAAATTAGTATTGAGACTTGGAAAGCATCATGTAGGACTGGTTTTCACTTCATTAAAGCTTCCTTCCCTTTAGGAAAGAATGCACCATGGAGCTATTTTAGGCAGCCAGCACCATCCGTGCCTCTTTAATGTTCATTTCCAACTTTGCAGACAGACTGACGCTGCTGCCCGGGAAATGCAGCCCCACCCCCACCCCTTCCTTCAGCCCAGCCCGCTGCGGCGCCGTTGGCAGAGGGAGCACCCTGCCCGCGTGGGTGCCCGGGTGGGCCACACAACAGGCCTGCGCCTTTTACAGTCCCAGCATCTTGTCGGAAGCTCCCTGCACAGGGCAGTTGCTATGACAACTCCAGCTGAGAAGGGCTGCCTGGTTTTGCTGGAGAGTTTCCTCTTCACCCAGGAGGGAAAATGCCACATAAATCAAGGCACCTGTGAGGTCGCGCAATGAGCAGCGCCTCCACCAGAGAGGCCCCGGGGGTCCCCCCAGGGGACTGGGCCCAGGCACTCCTTGGCAGAGGACGAAGGGGCTGGGGGTGTACCTCAAGTCGCCCCGCCTGGCGGGGAGGCTCCAGCCGCCAGATGTTCCGAGTCACGTGTGCAGAAGTGTCTGTGGTGGGATTCTGTTTGAAAATGATTGTTGATACTCTCAGGAGACAGCCTGTGACAAATTGTACAATAAAAAATGTTAAAAATAGCATATTTATTCTCTGGAAAAGCTGAGTTCCCACAATTCAGGGATCTGGGAAAATTGCTAAACTTTTTGGACGTAAAGTACTGATTCCCTGTGCTTATAACCCTTTCGGTGCACATATGCTTTTTCATTTTCAATTTTATTTTCCTGAATTGCTAACAGAGCCCCTCCCAAAAAACCAAGTGAGTCAACTCATATTTCTGAATACAAATATAAGATGAAAATGTACATATAAGATTAACAAGATAATTACAAAAATGAATGAATATTTCAGAAAAAACTTTTCCAAACAGGCACCAAGCCTAGACATAACATAAGTCACAAATAAAATTCACACATGTAACTTTAAGTTTTCTAGTAGACACATTAGAAAAATAAAAGCAATCAAGTAAAATTAATCATAACATAATTAATAATTTTATTTGATGCCACATATCAAAAAATATTACTCAGTATGAAATCGATATAAACCATTGAGACAGTTTACATTCTCTTTTTTGGTGTTAAGGGTTCAAAATTCATTGTGTCTTAGCCAGGCAGAGTGGTCTGCAGTCCCAGCTATTGTGGAGGCTGAGGCAGGAGAATCAAGCCAGAGGTTCAGGAACGGCTTGAACAGCATAGCAAGACCCAGTCTTGAATTAAAAAAAAAAAAATCATTGTGTGTTTTTTTACTCTTTCAGCTCATCTTGATTCAAACTGTCCCAGCTGCCACAGGTGGCAAGTGGCTGTCATTTTAGACATCCCAAGTCTAAACCCTAGCAAGAATTTAAAAATGAGAAAAATCATGTGTTTAAAGATATTTAAATGTGTGTCATTATTTCCTGGGGCCTTCAATGTGCAATGCTGTGGCGAGGTTCTGAGACCCAGGGAGCTTCTAGAGAATGTCAGGGAGGAGGGTAATAAAGGCGGCGGGGAAACACTTGTGTGATTGTGGCTGAGAATGGGTTTGGGAAAGGTTTGGAACATCAGGGGTGGCCTCCAGCTGATGGCGGGCGCTACTGGAAAGTAGAGTCAGGCCTAACTGCAGAAACTAGGCCACCAGGGCGGGAAGGTGTGACCTCTTGAAGAGCACCTTAGGACTCCTGCCGCTTTCCCTCTCTTTGTTTCCCAGCTGTGGAGGTGAGCAGTTTCCGCCGTATGAAGGAAATATTGCCTGACATAGGTTCTGCCTTGTCACAGATAAAAGCAACAGTGCCGAGGGACCATGGACCGAAAGCTCCGAAACCGTAATCCAGGATACACTTCTCCTCTTTTAAGTCGTTCCTATCAAGTATTTTGTCACAAGGTGGCATAGACTGCAAGTCACACAAACTGAATTATAGCGACGTATATGTCACTAAGGCTGGGCTATGGGCCCCAGATTTTTATTCAGATGTGATTCTGGATGTTAATTAAAAATTAAACCACTTTTAATGAGATTCACGTTTGGAGCAGTAGACTTTGAATGGAATATGTTGCCTTCTGCAACATGGGTGGGACTCATGCAACTAGCTGAGGGCCTCAAAAGAACCATAACTGACCTCCCCCAGACAGAAGAGGAGTTCTGCCCATCAGTGACCTTTGGACTGCAGCTGCCACCTGGGTCCCCCCTGGATCTTCAGCCTGACCACCCGCCCTCAGAATTCGGACTTGCCAGCTGTTATGGTTTAGAACAAGACTGGCCCCCAAAGTTGATTGGATTATGGGATTGTAGCTGATTTGCTGTTAGGAGATGGAATCTAGTCAAAATAAGTAGTCACCGTGGGTGTGACCTGAAAGGGTCTGTCTCCTTTCCTGGCTCTTTCTTGCTCTCTCTTTCTTCCTGTCTTCCATGAGGTGAACTGTTTCTCCCGCCCTGTCTTCCACCATGCCATCCTGCCTTGGAGCAGGCCAACCCAGACTAAAGCCATGAGCTAAACTAAACCTGTCTTGCTTTAAGTTGGTACCAGATATTTTGTCCTAGCAGTGAGGAAAGTGACTGAGACACCAGCCTCCATAAACAGGAGTCCTTAAATTAAATCTCTGTATACATCTTACTAATTTTGTTTCTCTAGAACCCTAATATAACAACTTATATCAAGAGGAGTTATTTTGTCCCAGAGGAACCTGGAGTGGGTAGGTTCTATATTTAGGTTTGCCAGGCTATGGGTGCCATGCAAAGCCTGTGATGCTATGGTGATCGCTTGTACTCAATGCCACGTGGTTCCATTTGTCCCTGGAGTCTAGAGTCCAGGATATGTGGTACCTGGCACCCAGATGTCACAGAGCATCAAAGATCTTTTGTTGCTGGCCTCAAACTCACAGCAATCCTCCTGCCTCAACCTCCCAAGTGCTGGGATTGCCGATGTGTGCCACCATGCCTGGCAGAATTAGCAGGGTTTTTTAAAAATTTTAGGGTCTCCCAAATGGCCAGATCTGTGACAATTTGAGCAACAAAATGAATAAAAATAGTAACAGATTATGACCCATCAAACAAGATGAGAATATAAAAAATAACTGAGTGAAGAAATCAATGGAGAAAAAGGGAAATAAGCAGAAGTACAAATAATAAATGCAGAAGGAAATGTTAGCAATCTACACTAATAATCACTTCAGGCAAAAATCACGAATGGATTCCAGAATTAGTAGCTGAACAAACATACGATGAGAAGCATAATACTTCCACTTTGTTACATGATTCATATTGATAAAGAGAGAATTTTATAAATGCAATGAGAAAATCTGGCCGAACCAGCATAATCAAGCGATCAGAAGCGATGATGCAAATGTCCCTCTTGATTTGATGCCCCAAGAAGGACTCGTCTTGCTTTTGAGTCGTCTTCACCAGAAAGCCATCAGCTAATTAGTGGTTCTCAGCCAGGGTTGACTTCCTCCCACTGTAAGGAAATAGTTGAAAGTATCTGGAGATGTTTTTGATCCTCTTTCAGAAACAGAGAGTTATCCGGCCTAAATGTCAGCAATGCCAAAGTTGAGAAACCCTATTTAAACTGACTTAGGAGGAAACGTCAGATAAACATGAAGTAGTGGGGGAGGGGCAGTGTATGAAATAACTGGCAACACTTTTCAAAACCATGGACAATAGGGAAAGACCAGAGGAACTGCATAAATTAAGGGAGACAAGAGGCCGATGACCAAATGCAATGTTCAGTGAAGCTGGCCTCAATCCTGGGTAAGAAAAATGGGCAACAGGGAACCAAATTTGAATCAGGTCTGTAGATAATAAAATTATGTCAGTGACGGCTCCCTGATTTTCGTTATTGTGCTATGAATAGGGAGGAGATTAACATTCAAGGAGACTAGGTAAAGAGCAGACAGGAATTCTGTGTACTTCTTTTTATACTTTATTTAATAGTCAGTCCAGAATTACTTTAGAAGGAAAAAAATGTTAAATACAAGATATTTTATAAATAAAAAGGACTGAAAACAGACATAAAGGATTTCAGAGGACGAGATGTCATATAAGAAGGTCCCGACACATCTGCGCACTCCAGGTGCCAAGAAGACTGTCTCAGATTCCCTGAGCTGTGTCCAGAGGACTTTGGAGTCCACTTGGAGAAGCTCCACTGGCCAAAGATGGAAAGTTTGGGTTACAATGATAATTGCAATGGACTGAAATTCATCAGCTATGTATAAATCCATCACTTCACAATAACACAAAAAGTCATTATGACTTCTCAGAGGATGACAGCAAAATTACTGCCTGAAAAGTGGGAAATGGAGCTGAAGAACCACGCATGTATGCCCTCTCCCTTTATGAACCATGCCGTTGTGTAACCAAGTAATGGCTAAGGAGAAATGGCTCTCTGTGAGAGTATTCTAACCAATATGACGGAACTCCACAGAGCGTCACCCCTCTGCAGCCTCTAAGGAGTGGCCATAGGCAGTTTCTAAACTCTCAAGAAGACAACTAGATATGTCAGCTTCAAAACCACCATCGTACCTTTGTTGAGGGGATGGAACCTGGATTTGACCTTGTCTCTGCTTCAGCTTCTAACTTGGAGGACATACAGAGTCTGGAGGGGTAAGCTGGGAAAGAGGTACTGATAAGGGACGGAGGGGTTGGCATTGTGCCAGGACACTTTGGGGGATTTCTGGGTGACTGCAGTTTGGTTTCATGTCCTTGGAGCTATTTACCTTATAACCACTTTTCTATCTGTCCATTCGTTTCATGTGGTTTTCTGCAGTCGTGTTTCGTTTTTCAATAGAAAGAAAAGATGAAGGAAAAAAAAAAAAGAAGAAGACGAAACAACCAAAAATTTTTCCATAGCTATTTAGTTTGAGCAGCAAGGCCTCTCGAGGTCAGGGTAGAATAGACTCACTTTCTGGGGACTTTGGGCTAAATTTTCTCCAATTTATTGTAACCTTTCATGAGCAGTGAGTTTATTTTTAAAAATCAAGTAAACAAAACCGTGATAAGCTCTGTGCCCTGGCCTCCCGGAGTGCTGAGAAAACAGAGTTATGTGTTTTCTCCCCTACAAAGGCATTGCTTAATATTACCTCAGGCATCTTCGTAATGCATCGGGGCAATGAGTTTCTGTGAATCAGCTGGGCAGCAAGACAAGAAGAATGACGCTAGGCTTTTACTGACGATACCTATGAATTCACATGGCCCAGGCAGAACCTTCTAGACACGCTGATGCTTGCAGCACAGAGGTGGTGCCTTGCATACCGAAGATACTCAATAAATGCTTGTCTTATAAAATGTAAGTGAATCAATTAGGAAAAGAACAAATTCAACAGCTCTATGAGTCAGCAGCTAAACTCAGAGCAGATTTACTTGCCTTTCATAGCTGCACGCAGAGCCGGAAGATCTTCAATAGCGATGTCCCAGAAGCCAGTTTTCGATGGTAATTTCCTGTGTCATTGTGGCTTTAAAGAAGGTGATGACTGCTAAATTTGTATCTGCAGCCTAGACTTCCCTCCTAGGCTCCAGCTATGTCCTCCAAAGTCCTGCTGAACAGCTCCCCTTGGATGGTTAATTTCAAAGTTCTTATTTCTCAGATCTAATTGCTGATTTCTACCTCCATAAACCTTCTCCACCTCCAACTTTCCCATCTCCATAAATAGTTACTTCTCCCTTCAGCTGTTTTGATCTCCAGTCTTGGGGTAGGGCTTGATGGCTTCCTATATCACTACCAGTCCATCAGCAAATTCTTTTGATTCTACAAAAGGTATTCAAGAATCTGTTTCTTATGACAGGCCCAGTGCAATGGTGGTTCAAACAGCTATCATTTCATTTCATTTCATTTCATTTCAGTAGAATTTATTTTTTTATTTTTTATTATTATTATTTTTTTTGTACCGGGGATCGAACTCACGACCTTTTGCTTGCCAGGCAGGCGCTTAAGCCACTGAGCTAAATCCCCGGCCCATCATTTCAGTATAATTTAAAACATATAAAAAGAGTTACAAGAACAATGTCAAGGATTCTTGTATACCCATTATCCAGATGCACCAGTATTTTGCATTTTCCTTTAATTACTGTAGCGTTATCTCTCATCTCTATTTCCTCCCTCACAACCTTGTACAAACACACACCTGCCACACAAATATACACACAAACACACACACATGTTTCAGACAGGACCATGATTACTTAGAGGGGTAGCTGTCAGGATGTTCCATGCTAAGTTTTTCTCCCTTTGTAATTAACACTTTGTGGGGGATGTTTAAAGACTGTAAACGTGTTATTCCTCATCAAATTTTGGCCACTGATGTTAGTTTCCTTTGATTTTCTAATTCCACCATCCCTTCTACATTTATTTTGCAAAGAAGTGCTTTCCTTTATGCCCCATGTATTGCTCTATTGTGTGTTCCTTGCAGTCAGCAAACCCACAGACTCTTATTGCTTTGGTTTCCATTACTTTGAATGTATGTTTTGATAGTCAGTTGTGCTACATTTGGCTGGTAAGAGCCTTCTGTCATTGGTTTGAGGGCCTTTCACCATGCCCCCGTCTACCTGGAGACACTGCTTTACTTTCTTCAGAAAGAGATGTTCTGGGCTCAGTTTTCCTCCGCCTGCCTCAGTGGTCACTTCTCCAAAGAGCCCAATTTCTTCTAAGTAAATAATAATATTTAGAAGACAACACACAAACTCTTTCTGAGCCCCTCTAGGAGCTACTATTTCTAAGCCTTTTTAATGGGCATAATTAGAAAACTATTATTCACCTATCACTTGCCTTTATCATAACCTATCTTTAAAAATATGAATTCCTTGACTTCAGCCAAGAGAGGACTCAGCCACACCTGCCTTCACTTTAACTAACCCACTGTGAGCCATTTTGAGTTGACTTTTGGATATTTTAAGAAATTTCTGATGTGCTATTGAGTGTTTTGCATGTTGATATCCAGTTGTTCCAGTATATTTATTGAAGATACAATCCTTTCTCTACTTAATTGCTTTTGCATCTTTGCCAGAAATCAACTATCTGTTATGTGGACATCTATTTTGGGGTTTCATATTGGTACTTTGGTGGCTTGTCTATCTTGATATCAATGCCGTTTTGTCATGATTGGTATAACTTTATGGTAAATTGTGGAATTGGGGAGGGTTGGAGCTCTAATTTTGGTCCTTTATCAAAGTTATTTAGACTATAATGAATCTTTTTTATTTTTACAGAAATGTAAGAATCAAAATGTTAATATATATGAAAAATGATGTTGACAGTTTGATAAGGGATTGTGTTTTCTGATCTTTATTATTTTCTTCTATTCATTTTTGGTTTCATTCTGTCTTTTATTTTTAATAAAAAAAATATGAATTCCTACCAACATCTCTAGCTTTAATTCAGTACTTTTGGAGCCATTCTAGTTTTCCTCTTCAAAATTCGAAACTGCCTTCTCCAATAGTGAAAAACCTGAGTCCAATTAGCACACACACACACACACACACACACACGCACTTATTCACAAAGTAATCTAAGAATTGCTAACTCAGATTCCTACAAAAAGCAAATGTACTGTGTAGAATTCACTATTTCCATGGTTCCTCTTAAAAATGAAACTTATGGGGTGAAGTTATGTGGTCTTAGTGATACAGTTTAACGAGCTTTGATAAATGTGTGTATCAGCACCCAAGTCAAGATGTAGAACGCTGCTTTCATCACTCTGGGAAGCTCCTGGCGAACCCTTCCAGGCCCCCTGAGCCTCACCAGAGGCAAACACTGTGCTGAAATCTGTTGTTACTGAAGAGCTTGCCAGTTCTGGAACACACAAGGAAGGGAGTTATAAAGTATGTGTCCTCTTGGGTTCTGCTTTTTGTTTTGACATAATGTGTTTGGAGGCATGCAGGTACAAGCAGCTTATTTTAGAAAGTTATTCTGTCTAAGTTATAGAGTAAGTGTATGCGGAACTTCATAAAAACCTGCTTTTCTCAAGTTTCTGTGCCATTTCTCATTCCCCCTGTCATGCATGAGGATTCTAGTTGCTGTCTTTCTGCACCAACATTTATCTTAAGCCGGGTTAGTGGCTTAAACTTAGGGAAACTCGTGACTCACTATGGTTTAAATGGTTTAAATCCCCCTGATAGCAACTGCTATAATCATCCTTTCATGTGCTCCTTGCCACAGTAGAGTTCTGTGAATGTCTTCTCAGATATTTTGCACATTTTTCTTTTTTTCCTTCTAAGTTGTTTGTGATTTTATCATTAAATTTGCAGCACTTTCTGCATATTCTTGATTCAAGTTCATTGTCAGGCTGGTATTGCAAACGATCTCATTTCATGGAGTTGTCCTTTTCATGATGCTGCATTTCTTTTTTTATGATAAATCTAACTTTAATGAAGTTTAGCTTATTAGGTTTTCTTTTTGGTGCCGTGAATCGTGCGGCCTCTCTAGAAATCTTGGCTTGCTTGCAGGTCAGGGTGCAGATTTCCTTTGCTTTCTCCTCCAAGCTCTCTAATTTTAACACTTCTTTTAGGTCTATAATTACCTCCAAATTAACGTTCTGTGTGGTATCAGCTGGGAGTTCCTCCTTCCCCGACCTCAGGTCCTGGCGGCAACGTGACCTCTCAGTGAGGCCCTTCCAGAACATTTTATTTAAAATGTGGGACCAAGGGTAGGGCTCAGTGGCAGAGTGACCTGGCATGTGTGTGGCCCTGAGTTGGGTCCCAGCCCCACACAAATGCATAGATGAGTGAGGATTCAATAGGGTGCAACCCCTCACCCCACCCATCACTACCACACTCTGCGTCTTTTCTCTGCCTTGATTGTCTTCATAACACATCACCCACCGGTGATATTAGACAAAGAGGAAGATGGTTCATAGTTGTCGACTGTTGTCTCATGTGTTGTCTGCCTGCTTCCCCCGTGGAGAAAGGGGAGACACGGAGGGCAAGGCACGCAGGGCTCTGGCATTTGATGAAAGAGTCCTGAGTGATATTTGCTATGTGACTTTGGATTATTTGATAACTGAGAGCCTCAGTATCCCGGGCTAGATAGGAGACTCCGGGCTTATTATTTGGGGTTGGTGAAGCTGAGGGTGACAGAGAAACCAAAGAAGACAGCAGTATATTTATCTCTCCTGTCTGACCCTGAAGGCACAGCCCTCCGTGCCGCCGTGAGGCAGGGAGCCCCTTCCTCCTGAGATCCGGGCTTGGTAGGGGTCATTCTCCCGAGCACCTGAACTTGTGGCCCACTGACTGTGTCTACACTGCGACCAACAGTAAGGTGAAAGGAAGCAGAGAAAAGAAGGGTCCCAAGGCCTAGCACAAAGCATTTATTCTGGTAACCAGAATTCAGACGAAGGCTTCATACCTGGTGACTGGGAAAGGTAACATTTGTGTTTATTTGGGGTAGCTCTCAGCCAGCTGATAATTTCATTGCCATGAAAGAAGGGAAAGAATAACAATTTGGAGATAAGTAGTAGCCTTCCCTCCTGGTTTACTGCAAAGATTAAGTGTCTGTGAGATTTGCAATACCTAGAAATCACTTAAACTTCCTCTTCTCTGCATTAAATCATTTCTTGGTCTGAAATTAGCATTCTTTAATCCCGTTCCGCTGGCCCCTGCTTGCTGCACATTTCTGCTGTCGTTTCCTAGATCCTCTGGGTCTTCTCCAGCTCCTCCAGGTAGAGATGAGATTGATCCCGCCCATCTAACTAGGGCTCTAACAGAAGATGCGGAGCCCCTGTGCCCATCCTGGGGGGCCTGTCAGAACAGGGTCCCTAACCACAAAACCGTCTTGATTCTAGTTTTCAAATGATGCCCTTACCTCCACCAGGGAAGGTGTAACAAGGCAGATATGCAGTGCTTTATTTGCATTTGTTGTTATACCTTTAGCTCTCTTCCTCAGCCCTGTGTGAAAAGAAAGATTCTAGGTTGTCACTAAAAAAACCCTTTAAAAAATCAATGCTTTTATTTTAAGAAGGGAGGTTCTTTTTTAAATAAAATCTTATGAATACACTTGAAACTGATTCAAGCTTAGCTGTACTATGCGTGTGTGTGCATGTAATGCCTGTGTGTGTGTGTGTGTTAGGGTGGGGCTCTTTGCCAGTGAATGGTCTAGACATGGCTTCTTGCTAAGCGTCCTTAGGAGAAGATGATCGCTATTGATTATGAAAGAGATTGGCAGCCACTTCAGTAACTCCAGCTACACGCTGAGGTCAGGTTGCCTAGCAACTCAGCCGAAACCAGGACAAGCTCTGCTGTGATTTCCCCCAAAATCCACCGCTAAAAGCAGCAGAGCTAATGATTGAAGGTTAAGAAACCAATCCATGGAATTACAAATAAAACATAAGGCCCTCAGCCATTGAGAGCCCTGGCAGAAGAGGCCAGAAGTGAGAGATCAGCGGGCAGC
>PVJX010001043.1:0-33439 GCA_004027295.1 Dolichotis patagonum | reverse complement strand
CCTACAAGCTGAAAGTGCAAGGTTGGGAAACCCTGGTCGAATACATATGTTCTCAACAAGGTCAGTAGCTTGAGTGTCAAAATGGTCTGTGGATTAATCCTACCTGACAAAATCTTATTCCTTAGTTTTAATGCCCTTGGGGGTGGGGTGGTGATTAGAAAGAAAGAAAGTGCCTAAGAAGGATCTTCATAAGAGCAGTTATAAAAAAAAAGATGAGAAACACCAGTTCAATATAAGAAACTTTTCAAAATAAAGAGTAAGATATATTGAGTTCTTGTATAGTACCCAGTGGCAATTTAGCAAAACTTCACCTGACATTGATACACAGCCACCTCCAGAATTAAATGTGAGTGTAAGACAGATTAACCCTGTTTTCCTGGGGAGAAGAGAAGCCAGGTCAATCATTCAGTGAGCTGGTCCTTCTTTGGGAAAGGGGTACATTCTTCAGGATCCCAAAATTGCCTTTGGAAGTCTGGGGCCACTAGCTCACTGGATGATACCCAGGGACTTAAATGATGAGTTTCATGGTTTTCTCCCAAAGGACCTAATTTGCTTGGAGGTTGAGCACAGTAATGTTGGAAACAAAGGCAGTATTTCGAGAGCATCCAATTCCCACCATGGAAAAATTCTTCTCTCTTAGCATGTTTCTTTTTATTCCAGCCTTTAAAAAAAAGTTGAAATCTCCAAAGGTCAGAAGTAAGCATATCCTTCTGAAATATTTTATTCTGCCCTGGATATTAGAAAAGTTAAGTTATAAAATGACATGTACACCCACACATGCACAACCTCAAACTCTAGGTCAATATCTTTTGTTTTTTCTAACCACCTAACATTTTTATTATTAATATAAATTCTAATCAAATGGGTGAAATACATTGAGACATGCAACTTTTACTAATAGAACATAGCAGATGAGAAGAATGTGTAAAGTTTGGTATTCTTTCAATTCGGTATTCTTTCTTCAAGTCTGTTTGGTTTTATCAAGCTCTCCCACCCCAGACTTCAGCATAACCCCAGCAGGTAGCCTCATGCAGGAGAAAAGCTCAAGACTTCAGGGGAAGAGTCCATGGCCATGGCTGGCCTCTAATTAGTAAGAAATCTCAGCTTCTCTTAAAATCAGAAAATAGTCTCACAACCCTGAGGACAGAGTGGGGCCTTGTTGGTCAGAGTAAGGAAAGGGAGGTCAATCCAGGAATGTGGCCGCCTTGCCCCCCACAGCTGTAGAAGTCTCTGGGAAGAAAGGACCCGAACTTCCTGTCACTGTGGGTTGTTCCTTGGGGACTTCCAGTCACGGGCCTGTCCGGCAGACTCCAAAAACTTCCCCACCCCCTTAATTTTTCTTCCTACCACTTTGCATGTTCTTTCAACAAAAGAGGAAAGTCAGGGTGAGCTCACTGAAATTCACACCAAAAAGATATTTTACCACAGAATGACTTTCTAAATGAATTCACATGTCTCAAAACATTTTATGAAGAAATATCAGTTATAGCTTAAAAAATAAAAATCAGGACTGGGAAAGAGAAAGGGATTTTGTGAAGCCAAAATAAAACTTTTACTGGATTTGGTTCCAAAAATAGAATTCTTGGATGTAGCTGTATGGGTTTGGTTCAAGTTACTGTGACAATACAGGGTGACACCATTTGGTTTTACATGCACACAATATTTTCACTCTCCACCTTTTCTGGTGTCCCAACTGTGAAAATTATCTTGACGTTGTAAAAGTTGGATTTTCTGTGTCCTTTGAGGCCAGTTCAATGGCGTTTCTGTTTTTGATTTTAGTCTCACAAATATCAGTGTTTATTTAATGGGACATGGAACATGTTGCTGTCTTTGTTTTACAAATAAACGACCTGAGGCCTAGAATGACAATTTCATGAGCCAACAGCAGTGGTGTAAAATACACGTGCCTCAAGTATATGTGCATTTTACCAGTTCCCAAGCCCTTTTTTCCCATACATGATCTCATTTGATTTTCTCCAAGACCTGAAGAACATTACGAGGTAGACAGGGATCTCACCCACAGCTTAGGGGTGGAGGAGTAGGATTTGCCTATAATTTACATTATGCTTACCATTATTAGTTACCATTTTATCATCGTCACTATTATGTATTGTTATTTCAGTCCTAGGAATTGAAACCAGGCCTTTCACTCTGAGCTGTAGACTCAGATCCTTTTGAAAATTATTATTTATTTTAAGACAAGATCTTGTGAAATTGCTTAGGGTAGGCTCAAACTTGCAGCCCTCCTGCCTCAGCCTTCCAGAGTTCTGGGATTATGGGGATACGCCGCCATACACAGCTTCATTTACATTAACTTCTGACCTTGGGTTACAGGCAGTAGTTGAATTTTGGGGACCTGCCAACACTTAATTTCCAAAAAGCACTTCTCGGCTCTGGAATCACAGAATGCTCTCAGGGTGAGACCGTGCATAGCCTTTTCCTCTAGGTGCGGGATTTGGGGCCCAGAGCTCACAGTGGACTTCACCCGCATTGCACCCCAGCTCCCTGCCCGTACACTCTGTGTGGGACGTGACCAGCACAGCTGTGTACAGTTGTCCTAGCAACCATGCGCTTTCCTGGGCTTCTCCCTCAGGCTGCCAGTGCCAGTGCCAAGCAGTTGAATGCTATGCAGCTTAGGACCTCAGAAGGAAGACCGGAGAGCAGGGGCACCATGTTGCTATGGTGATATCCAGCATTCTTGTATGTCCATCCTCTCGGGGCCCGGGCTCTTGGTCATCTCCAGGCCTCACATGGGCAGGGGGTGCACCAGAGCCTCTGGGAAGAGCTGTGCTGGGGGCTTCACTCTGTCAGACCTCAACTCTGTCTCCTATCTCCCCACCACTGTCTTCCTTCCCTTCAGTTTTTGCCTGTTGGGAGGACCGGAGATCCCCTCCCAGACCGAGGAGCCGGAGCTGCCAGGCTACTGGGGACCACAGAGCAGGGCTGATGTTCTCCCCAACTATGGGCGGAATGCAAGATGGAGAAAAGCTTCCAACTGCAATTGCATTAAGGTTGGAGGCAGGAGAAACCTGAGGGCTGACTGCGGGCCTGATCAAGGGAGTGCTGTCCCAGAGGAAGAGGACTGACCACCCCTCCCCGCCTGTGTTTTGGACCCTGGAGTGATGGCCTCCAGCACTTTGATGACCGCCTCCAGTGCCTCGGTGATGGCTTTGCAACAGTCCTGCAGGGAGACTCTCAGGAAGGCTGAAACCAGGCTGCCAACCTGGCTGTGCCCACCTGTCACCCTCACTGGGCTCCTCCCATAGGCTGAGCATTCTGGAGCCCTGGCCTTCTGGGAAGAGCTCTTTGCTGCGGTCCTTTTCCAATAGTAACAGGCACGTGGACTCCTTATCCAGATAGGGGAGGGGTAGTGCTGGCGGGTGGGTGAGAGAAAGATGGCTCCAAAGGAAACATGTCACCTGATGCTGGTGGCAGTGGACTGGGAGGAGAGTGTAGAAGGAGACTGAGGGGATGGCACGCTGCAGGCTGCTCAGGAGATGGCACCGTGGTGAGCAAACTGGGAAGACTTTGCAGTTGCTGAGACAAAAGGTGCAAGGGCAGGACAAGGGCTTGGAATGGGGCCGGAGACGGTGGGAGAACAGGGCAGAGAAGTGAGCCCAGGCTGACCGGCTGTCCGCAACCGAGTCCGAAATCAGTGGCTCTGGTGAGACAGGCAGTTCTTTCTCATGGGGCAGGAGGCAGGTTGATATTTGCTGATATTGGTTGGGTGGCTCAAAGTCATCAAGGCTGAGGTCTCACCGAGTCTCCTGACCCTTGAGACCCATGGCCTGATCCCTGCGGAAGCGAAGGCAGAAGCAGAAAGAGTGTCATGGAGTCTGCTAGTCGGGCTGGACTTTCAAGGAGCTTTCCTGGACCTTCAAGTCCAAAACTCCAATTTGCAGCTGTAGCAGGGGAGGCCTGCTCTTCTCCTGGGCATCACACACTGATCTAGGAACACATTTTTTGACTCTTCCCCAGACCAATGGCAGTGGCTGCTTCACAGGCTGGCATAATCCAGGGCCACGTGGTTCCTCAAGCACAGCAGGAATTTCGAGTATAATTTCATCCCACCAGGCTCTAGCTCAAGAAACCCTGAAGATCTTCCATTAGATGAGGCCTGGCATGCAGGACTCTCCTGCAGTGCTTCTCTGATTAAACCCAACAGAAATAGGGTAAGCACTGCAGCGCTCCAGCCCACAGAAGCACCTGCAGCTCCGGTTCTCAAGCCCTGAGATCCAGGCAGACGACTGCACAAGGCCCTCCAGACCAGCACGGCGCCTGCCCACCCACACCTGTCCCCGCTTGCCCTTGTTCATCCTCTCTCTACCTTCCACCTTCTTGACTAAGTCATTGCTCCTCGCAGTCACTGTCCTGCACAGGAACGGAGAAGATTCTGTCCTCTTCCTATGATAATTCACGACACTCATTGTCCGCCTCCCCTCACCCAGCAGCTAGGAAGACTGCCTCGCTACTACTTGTTCTGTTAAGGTCACTAAGCTCTGGTTCTGTTTCCATAGAAGCATATCCTGTCTCATGTTTGTATCTTCTCTATAGAGCCTTCAGATATGTTTTATTTTAAACTAAGAAAACAAATGAACGAACAATAACAGTTTAACTGCTTTGAAAAGGTTCACTTGCGGATTTAAGATCGTTAGGAAGATTCCCTGGATTAAACTCATCGCTTTTCCTCAGACTGATGAGGAAGCCTTTTTCACTGACGTCCACATCCAAACAGTACATTGATCAGAAGGGTTTAGTCTGTGCCATACCCAGATCTTCTGTGTGTTTATTGCATCACTTTCTCCTGTAGATGGAGAAACTGGCATGACAGAGCTTTAATCTAGTATTATTCAGTGCACTAAATAAGTGTTAATAACTCGAGAGGCCCCAGCAGGTTAGTATGTGAGGCAAGCAGAACACATGGGGTTGGGGAATTGCCTATTGAAATGGAATAAATTCAAATTCTACAGGTATCATTTAATTCTGAAGCGAGCAAGTAGATGTCTTCAGAAAAATAACAGTTGATTGCCAAGTGGAATTGTACCTATGCAGTAGTCAAATTATCTAAGAAAATACAACTTAGGAAAGTTGATTTTGAATACAATAAAAATTCACAATAGACTTCTGTTGTACAAGGGATCAATCTAACTTTCTAGCATGATTCTCAAAACCATAAAATAAAGCCTTTGGCTGTTAGTACAGGTGATGAGGACTTTAAAGCGTGTGATTGTGTGGGGCTCAATGCATAAGTACAAGATAGACCTGAGAGGTCTGATTCTCAGATGTGGCATTTTAAGAGGAGTTAAAATTCTCTCCCAGCTTTGCTGACATTAAATATACAAGGACTTGTAAGTACAGACACATTTCTGTCATGAATTCTGCCTGGAATAATTTTTCCAAAATAGAGACCATCTTGTTTTCCTACTTCAAATAATTTTGTTCGACAAGACTAGCCCACGCGTTAAAAATTAACGTCCAAACCCTTCACAGTGTGGATTAATCTCAGCATCTGTCTTAGTTACTTTTTACTCTTTGCTGAGACAAAATACCTGATGCCCAAAGTTGGGAAAGGAAAGGTTTATTTCTTACAGTTTTTCAAGGTTTCAGTGCATACTCAGTTGGCTCCAAGGCAGGATGGCAAGGCGGGGCCACAGTTCATGGCGGCTGCAAACAGCAAGGTGGAAACCAGTAAGAGAAAGAGACACACACCTTCTTCCTGCCATTACATTGTATGCTGTGTAGCACTGATACCGTCAATCCAAGTGCTAGACAATGAACCAATCACAAATGCACAATGCAAACGCATGAGGCCTGGGGGTCACAGACATAAACCATGTCAGCATCTTTCTGGAACTGGGTCAGGATTCACCCATAGGGTTTTTATAGACTTTGCCTCTGGGTAGCAGTTTGAAGCCCAAAGTTGCTTAGACTCTGTTCATGGCATAAATTGGGGTTGATGGCAGAAAACCTCCGTGGGGTCAGCAGTTTCCTCCATGTGGCTTGCTGATTGTGCGATTCTTGACTTCTGACTGGGATTGGTCTGCCTGTCTCTCTTCCATGTCTACCTCTCATCCCTGGAATCACCTGTCCTTTCCTTTTGCTCCAGCTAAGTCCACTCAAACCCTTCTCTTTCCTGTTTGGATCACAGAGGCATTTCCGGTGTAAGTTGGGCTCCTGGTCAGATCTTGGCCTAGGTCTCTCCTCTCTGATTCTGTGCATGCCCTAGTGTGACATTTACTAAACAGAACCCACCTCTGTCCACATTTTCCCTTCTAGTGAATTTGGAACACATTACGGTTAAAAACAGTCATAGCATCAGTCTGTGAGGTCAGGACTGGGAGTTGGTAAATTAAACAGTTCATTGAAACATAAAATCATAAAAGTGATATCTACACATCTAAGCATTTTATTTGAACTGAACATTTTAATGTACATTTCTTTACCTGTCTTTTGAGGAAATGCCAAGATCTCTCTGATTAGAGTTCTAAGTGTTTATAGTGTTTCTACCCTTTCTAGGCTTGGTTTCAAATTCTTCTGGTGGAGGAAGAATTTGTAGATACTTTCAGTTCAAAACTTTTATGATGCTTTCAATCTTTAAAATTTTTCTTGCCTGCCCTTAAACTGATCGCAACTGTACTCAGTGTAACACTTTGCTTTTATCCAAGCTTTGCAAAGCATTTGTTTTCATGGGCATGGCTCACTTTACACATTATTATGTCACTGTTTTATACAACAGACATTACAGTATATGACTCTAGTAAAGAACAAGATTGGAAACAGCTTGGGGAACAAACGTGATTGATTCTTGGTAACTGCATAGCTCAGCTGGTAGGAGCAAAGGTACGAAGAGCCAAAGCATGCCCTAGAAACAGTGGGTCAGTATCCAAAGTCCTGTGAGCCTCGTCTGGGAGGTTCTAAAGAACGATTGGAGAGCATTAATTGAAGAGGCACCGGAAATCTGGGGGTGGCATCTGCTCGGCAGTGGTACAGAGCAGTGATGGCACACTTCTTTCAGTGCTCAAACTGCAATCCAAAACCCACTTATTTATCTCAGAGTGGCAACACTGCAATTAAACATGAAGATCCGGTGCTCTCGGGCTGCTGGGCTGACTTGGCTCATGTACCAACAGAGAGGGCTCTGCATGTGTGTGGTGCCACGTGTGCCATAGATTTGCCACCACCGGTATAGAGCATCTTCTGGCTCAGGCAGCCAGGAATCAAGACCTCTGTCTTTCAACTTCATGTAGCAAAAGATCTGATTGGATGATGGCTGTATCACAAGATTAATTAATGTTGCCAGGGATATCAGATGCTGTACGTTTGGCATACTGCATATGTCTCCTTAACGGATGTGTCCACCCGATGCGTCCCTGAATTCTAGAAAAATGCCCATTCTAAATGCTCGTTTGCATGACACTAGCACCTCAAGCGCAGCACAGTCAGTCCTGTTGTAATGCTTCTTTTGAAATTGTGACTCTGTCCCACTGTGATGGATACATTAGAGGTAACTGGGCACTGCATTCATTTCACTTGGCCTTTGAGCAGTTTTGTTTGTAGGAAACCCTGGGTGAATAGGGCACACTGCAGTAAGCTGGGTCACCTAGAAGTACACGGGGTTCACAGGTGACACAGTGTCTACCACTCCCTCATTTATTCCAGGCCTTTCCTAAATGTCATTCTCTAGAGGTTGAACAGTATCCAGTCCTTCAGCTGTCCCTCATGTGGTATGTGCTTCAAGAACTTAACTATACAGACCTTCTCTTGCAGGAATTCTAAGTCTGCTTTGAGATGAACCTCTGGGCTGTAGAATGCAGAACAAATGTAATATTTTGCACACAGTCCATCAGAGAGGTGACTTAAGTCAAGGGCACCTTTCCCTCATGTTCACCTGGTCCAGCCCAAAGCTTCTTGAGCTGATTTCTGGCACCAATATTGATTCAGGCCTTTCTCACATGAATGTCTAATTAATTCATCCATGTATCATGGGTTGTGAGTTTATAAAATTGATTGAATCTAAATGTAGAACTTGACATTCATTCATGTTAAATTCGCCTCAGTATTCCCTGGAGCATCTAGCATGGTTAGTCCATAAATATTTGTCAAGTTGAACAGATTTTAATTTTGTTTTAGGCTGCTTGATACAACTTAGCAAAAGTCCTTTGGATTTTCACTGATTTTATATTCTGTAATGCTTAAACTTTCTTATTTTAGAAAGTGATTTGGAATGAGAACTTTGATTCTGCATTCCCTCTCAGCTTTGCGCTTTCTGTCAAGCAGACGAATACCCTGTGCCTGGATCCATAATGCCCAGGAGCGCACTAACTATTTGCCTCAGCCTGCTCGGTTAATGAGTGAAATACACCCGGCGAAGTCAGCGTTAAGCAAGTGAAGATCACACAGCAATCTGAAAGCAAAAACAGGGACCTCGAGGGGTAGTTGTAGGAAACATGAAACACATTTTCATGGACAGATTCACAGATGCAAGTCCTACCTGGAGTTGGAGATGTTGTGTTCGCCTGGCACTGTGTCAGGTGCTAATTGTCCCATGACTCTCCCAATGTGAAGTACAGAGTTGAATCTCACATTTCTGCGGAAACTGTCTTTTCGCAAAGAACTTAAAACATGTTTTGAATTGAGTTGTTCAAGGATCCTTCCATGAACTCACAGGGGAAGACCCTTGGGTGGCACTAGCAGCGGAACGGAACACTTTCGGGGCCAGGAGGCCTGTCTGCTTCTTTGTGCTGAGGGTCTTGTCACTTAGGGACCGTGCACAGCTTTCCAAGAGCCGATCCATTGGTCCCCAGTGCGCTCCCTTCCACAGATGGAGGGGCCGAGGCGAGGTGGGCCTGGAGGGGAAAAGGGGCTGTGATGATTGTGTTTTCTGGCAGTTTTACCTTTTAATGTTGTGCTTCAAGACCTGCAGGTGACTGCATGTAACTAGTGCTTTCTCAGGGAGGTCTGTGCACTGGCTCTGCAAATCTAATCCATTTCGTGCCTTCTGCAGAAAAGGGGCATGATGCCCCGCAGTGCAGAGGGGCGACCTTCAGGAACAAAACGACCTGACTGGGGCGGTGCCACAGGCGGTGAAAGGCTCCTTCTTGTTTGTTTATTGATCTATTTCTTCATTTCTCAGAAGGGAAGCTAAGGCAAGAGACCCATCCTCGCACTAATCTTTCCCTTCCTTTTCTCTCATCCCTCAGGAAGGAAGCTATTCAGGCAGCCAGGAGGCTCTGAGCCCGGCTTCTTATCTCCCACCAGAGCCTGCGCTAGAAATGAGATGCACAGGCTGGACCAAGAAAGGCTGTTATTCTCTTAATCGAGTGGCTCCCCTTTGAAGTCCTGTCTCCCCGCGGAGCCCAGAGCTGGCAGGGTCCCCCAGCCCACATCACCCGTATGTAATCTCTCGCACACCAGAAGCAGATGTTCCTCGGCATGGAGCTCTTTTGAAAGGCTTTTAATAGGATTTCTCAGCCTTCCATATGCCGGGCAGGCAGAGGGAGGGACAGTGTTCAGAAAAATCACTGATCAAAGATTTCAAGATTGTAGTGCTTTGCTCCTTCCTTGCCCGATACTCCTCTGTCAGGATCCTGCAGTTTTTCTTTGGCGGGTGTGTGTGTGTGTGTGTGTGTGTGTGTGTGTTCTCAACACTCCCAAAGGGAACTCCGCCCCCTCAGAGCTCCTCCCTGAGGCTTTGCAGTTCTGTTCCAGTTCCCTCGATTCATAGCCATGGGCAGTCTTTGTTTTCCTGGATCTGCTTGGGCTCATTGGAGACACAAGAGTTGCTAGCGGCTCTGGTAGGACGCCCAGTCCATGCAGCCAGCACCTCACCGGGGCCGGGGATATAGCTCAGCGGCACAGCGCCTGCCTGACAAGCGTGAGGTCCTGAGTTTGATTCCTGGTGCCGACTTAAAAGTAAAAAAAAAAAAAAAAAAAAAAAGCCAACTGAGCTCACTCGGCAGTGGAGTGGAGCTCTAAGCCAAGGGCAGCATCAAATATAAAAATTGTCGTGGGACTCAAATGATATAAATGTGAAGATCCCCAAGAACGAATACATGAAGGGCTCAGAAATGCTTATGAGTTGTTTGTTAAATGCAAGATAAAGCTTAAGGGTGTCTATGTACCAGAGTCCTTATGGGTCCAATGTACCCTAGCTGGGACAGGGACAGTGAAATTGAGAGCTTCATGTAGGATTACATGCCTGCCACAGTAACCGAGCATCTGCTGCATATGGCAGAACCCTGAGCTGTCCTGTCTTAGACTGTCCCTGGCCTTTCCTCTCCCCACGCAGGGGCTGGTTGCTGTGCAGCCTTGAAGCCCTTTGAAACCCTTCTGGTTCTGAGGGTCATGAGGAAAGGCCAGCCTAGATCTTCAACCTAAGTGAGTTGCAGTTCTGTGTTTTGGAGAGTTTGCTATGGAATTATGACCTCCATGCACTGGAGAGATTTTAGCTGCTTGTGAGCCCGGCTGAACCACCACAGGGAATAATGCTCAGAAGCACAAAGACAGCTGGGCACTGTCAGCTGCTATAAACGTGCCTGGGGGAAGTCATCCACATTGTGACCTGGACATGGGCGAAGTGTCCCTCAAAGGTTCCGACATTGAAAGTGTGGCCCCCAGTATTAAAAGTTAGGGGGCTTTTAAGAGGAAAGGCCTTGTGGAGGGCCAGTGGGTCACTGGGGTGTGCTCTCAGAAGGGATTCAGGTAGACCTTGGGGTCCCCTGTCTAACTCGGTTCTCTTGTCTCCCTTTTGCGTGTGTTCCTACATTTGTGACACTTTTGATCATGAGATCCTCACCAGAGCTGACTTCTTGAACCTCAGGACTCAGAACTGAATAAATCTCTTTTCTTTATAAAGCATCTACCTCAGACATTTCATTATAGTAATGGGACATGGACTAGTACATACCACATGACTTCCGCTGCCAAGTGCTGTCCTATCTAGACCCTCAGGCCTCCTCTGCCACTTTCTACTCCAGCTTCTCCATGCCTTACCACCCTTTCCTACCTTCACCCTCTTTGTCCTTGGAAATACTTAGCAAAAACCCAAAAAGATCAATTTAGTGAATTAGTGAGACCCTGTCTCAAAAAAACAAATAAATAAAAGAAGGGATGGGGATGTAACTCAACTCAAAGGAGAGGTCCTGGGTCAGTTTCCAGTAACACACACACACACACACACACACACACAGAGAGAGAGAGAGAGAGAGAGAGAGAGAGGTACAAGAACTCAGAAGATTCCAGGTAATCATAATCATAATCATTACTCCTTAAGAAAATGAGTAATGAATATTTTTAGGTGATTTTTATTTTGTTATTTATGTTTTTTACGCTAAAAATAAATACCATCAATATTTTTGTAAGAGGGAAATTTAAGAATCTTTTTGTTGATTGTGAAATAAAAAACTCCAAGGTTTGGTTCCTATAGTCTCAGATCAGTTCTCACTTGACTGGTTACTTATGCTAAGTGTAAAGAATGCATTGGCCATAAGCAATTGTATTTCCTGATGTTGTGAAAACACACTTAGAACACAGGAGTTGAAAAGGAGTTTTCCTGGGAAAGTTGTGTGTGTGTGTGTGTGTTTGTGTCTTTCTTTCTTTTCTTCTTAGTGAGTTTGCTGCTTCCTGTTAAACCTTTGTGTAGTTAGAAAGTCTGGGCTTTGGAGTTATATAAATATAGATTATTCTGGCTTTACCACTGGTAAGATGTATGTGTGTGAGCAAGTTACTGAGCCTCTTCATGTCTCGGTTTCTTCCCATATAAAGCAGGGTGGTAATACACAACTTTCACAGGGTGTGACTGGGCTTCAATGGCGTCGTGTGTGTGAAGAAAATGATGGAGTAAGTGTGAAGTGAACATCATTACAGTAACTGTGTTCCATCCAGTGATGGCGTCTCAGTGGACTGTGGCTCTGCAGTGCATGGGTAACAGTCCCCCACAGTGGACCAGACACTCATCCTTGGCTCTCAGAGTCCTCAGTTTCTGAACAGGCACCCTGAGGCTGGTTCTGTAATCTTCCCTTCTTTTGTGGGGCAGACAAGGAGAACAAGGTAGATTTGGACTTGGATTTTCAGGAAGTGGCCAGTGTCTAAAACTCTCAGCCCAACATGCTAAAGAGAGACGAGGTACACAAGTATGGCCCTGTGTTATGGTTTAGATCCAGAATGTTCCCCAGAAGTCTCATGTGTTGAGAGGTGGGGCTTTGGAAGATGACTGGGTCATGGGGGTGCCACATTCATCAGTGGATTTACCTGTTGATGAGTTCATATGTAAATGTGCTCTCAGGAGGTGGGGCCTGGTTGGGAGATGCACCACTGGGGTGTGACCAGAAAGGTGTATCTCCCTCCCAGGGTCCTCCATCCTGACTCTGCTTCCTGGCTGCCATAAGTTGAGCATCTCTTCTCCACCATGCCCTTCTGCCATGATGTTTCTGTCTTGGAGCAAGCCGACCATGGACTGAATCCCCCAAACCTTGAGCCAAATTAAATTTCTCCTTTTTAAAATTGTGGGTGCTGGATATTGTGTCCCAGTAACAGGACAGCTGAATAATATCCCTGTGTTCTGGAGGTCCCTTTCACCTCTCCAGTGCCATTCTCTAGCCCTTTCCTCCTGGCTCACTGCTCTCCAAGTGTGGTGCTGTTTGTTCTTCTCCAGGTCCATTATGACTATTACTGCCTCGGAACCCATGCTCTGGGGTTTTCCCTGCCTGAAAAGTCCTTTCTCCATACCATTACCTCTTTGGCTCCGTGGCCTCATACATTTAGTCTCTGCTCATGTATCAGGGAACTTTTGCCTGAACACTGCTAAAATTAGTCTCTTCTTTCATGTCATCTCTGTCACTGGCTTTATGTTCCACACATCACCTATTGCAACCTAAAATCATGTCACTGGGATGAGGATGTAGCTCAGTGGGTATTTGCCTAACACACTCAAGGCCATGGGTCCAATCCCTAGACTGCTAAGTAAATAAACAAATAAAGTAAAATAATGTTGCTTCTTTTTCACACTTGTGTATAGTTCCATGAGCTGAGAGTGTTTGTCTAGGTACTGGCTAGTGCCTACTACAATGCTTGAAACATAATAAGCATTCAATAAATATTATTTAGCTATTTAAAGAAAGTGGTAGAAAAACTACCAAAAATGTGTAAGGAAGATAAACAATTAGATAAAAAAGACATGATGGACTAGGGAGGCTTGAAAGAAATGATGGACTTGGGCTGAAAAACAAAATCAGAAGGGTAATCCAGAACTAGGAAATATCAGGGAAAAGACATGCAGATTATAATGACAAGGCAAGTGTAAGTAACAGCGTAAAACCTGAACTGCCTAGAGCAGAACCATTCTTTTGGAGAAGAAAAGAGATGGTGATCACGGTAATATTTTGGTGGTCAACTCATGACTGCCATGGAGTTTGCAGTTTTCCATACACCAAATATGAATCACATGTAAGAAATGTCATTCACGTTGGGAAGTTTTCAGTCATTATTTCTTATCTTTTCTCTCTTCTTTTTTTTCCAGGCACATCCATTATACATAGGTTGGCAAAGGGGTCTCTCATTTTTCTGAGATTGAGTGTATTTGTCTTCACCTAGTTTTCTCTCTGTTCTTCAGATGCACAGCTATCCTCAAGCTTGCTGATTCATCCTTCTACCAGTCCATAGCTGCTGAGTCTATCTAGTAACATTTTCATTTCAGTTATTATACTTTTCAGCTGCAGAATTTCCACTTAGTTCTTTTTCATAACTTCTCTGTTTTACCATTCTTTCTCTGATGAGATGTCACTATGCTTTCTTTCTTTAAGCATGGTTTGCTTTAATTCTTTGAACATCTTTATGATGTTGGTTTTGAAGACTGCCTGTTACTTATACCATTGGCCCTATCCTACAAGAACATCCTTGTAGCACGGCCCCCACCTCCACCTCCACCCCGTGTCTGACTCACACTTTCTTCTTTCTTTGCCTGTCTTGTAATTTTTTTCTATGAAATTTATTGACTCCCCTTCCTTATTCCTGAGGCTTGTTGTCATCTTTGTTTGTTTTTCACTTAGTTACTTAGCCAGACCATTTTAGTGATACCTATTTATCCCACAGTGTAAAGCCTTTGTGCTACATTTTCCAAGGTGCCCTTGGGTGTACAGAGTCATCCAGGATGACAGTAAATTTAGCCAAATCCTCTTTGACCCTCATCCCTGATCCCTGTTCAATTTTCTGCCTCAATTGGCATCACACCCAGCTGCTACGCTACTTTAACTGTTGGTGGATTGCTGTATTGTTTCCTGAAAATGCTCTGGTGCATAAACTACTCAGCAGTCTGATCTAATTAAATTCAGACCATTTTCAATTTTTATGACCCAAGGGAGATCTTTTTAGCCGTCTCTTTCCTAGTCCTCTCTGTTGAATGAGGTGACCTATGGTTTAGTTCATTGCTCTTCATTACAAAGAGCAGGTTTAGGCTTGAACTCTCTTGTACTGTGGTACAAAGTAAGTCAATTTCTTTGAAGACCGTTTTGGAGACCTCTCTTCTTAGGGGCTTCCTCTCCCTCTTAAAGTTCTGAGCACTTGTCTTGGGCACTGGGGGAGGGGGCATTGCCTTGGATCCTCTTGGTTTGCTTCTCCCAGGGTAGAACTTTTGCCCTGTGAATAAGCTGGGATGACAGTGGTCACAGCATTCATGGCCTTCCATGCCTGGGGTGGAGTCCTTGTCATATGAGCACTAACCAGGTGACAGAAGAGAGCCCCCACCCTGTCATCCCACTCACCAGAAATTCAGGTCTATAATTCAGGCTCCAGGGACGAGGCGTGGCCTGCCCTGTGCGGAGTGGCCACCTGGGGTTGGGACCAAGAACAGGGAGCTCTGTTTTGCTGGCAGCACCTGCCCAAAGCGGAGCTTCCACAAAGCTGAGCTCCAAGGGGAGCAGAAGGAAACTGATCATAGCTCAGATGTTACAGAATCCTTCTGTTCTTGAAATCAAACTTTAGATTTTTCTACATAAGATGTTTCTTCATTTGCTCTCTACTTTGGGGCACTTTCTAGATTTTAAATATTGTCAGCTATTAACATAGCTTATGGTACTGTTCAGAAGCCATGGGCCTCATCCCGTGGCATGCATGGTAGATTTGAGTCCGGATAGTAAACACTTCTGACAGATGGAAGTAAGATGTCTTAAGCTAACAAACTCAGTATGTGCCAATAATTTTCCATCAGACACAAGTTAGGCATTTGAGGAAGGGGATACCTTTTTCTAATTTGTGTAAAAGCTCCTTGAGGTGGAGTGTTTACCTTGTGACAAAGGCCAGGCAATGGGAGGGTGACGACCTTTGCTAGAGAGAGTTTGGGGTATAGTGTGGTGGCAGGGCCGCTGTCTTTCGTTGTGCAGGCTGCTTACTGAGCAGCTGCGGGGTCATCACAGACTTACCTTTATTGTTGCAATCATGCTGAGTGTCTCCTGTTTTCTCCTGATCTTCTCAATACTTCTCTTTCAATGTGTCCTAAGAAGATGTCCTTAATGTTGTCTCCAAGGGCTTCCTTGTTCCTTGCTTTGGGCTGGATTCAAAGAAGATCAGAGGGCACCAGGAATGTGAAGAAGGACTCTTCCTTATATAGCTGGAGTCCCATGGGTCAGCACATCCCTCCCCTGGAGGTCATGGTTCTCATCAAGCAGCCTTTTCCATGTAACTACTGTTTTCTAGCTTGTGACAACTACACCCTGCCCTTGAACCTTCATGCCAGTGGGTAGTAAAGGCTTCCAACTGTTACAAATCCTGAGGTATTATGCTCTCCATTATTTGTTTCCCTAAATCTACCCATAACTCTGTAAATAGTCCTTCCATTAAACTGTCCTTAAATTGCCCAATTTGAGCACACCATCTGTCTCCTGATGAGGCCCCAGCTGATAAGTACAATTTTCCTGCATCTGGCAACCCAGTATCACAAGGATGGGGTGCCCTTTTCCTCTCGTGCATGTGAGCTCGCTCTTACAGGAGTGAGGGGTACAGGAGAGTGGTGGGGCGACTTGAGGGTGGCAGAGCTAATGAGAAGACAGCTAAAAAGTGAGATAGAAAATGAGGAACATGACCATATGGACCATAGTCTTTGAGAAAGGCTGTTCTGGCAGCGGAGGGAGATGCAGACCAGGATAAGGGGTGGTGTAAGAAAGAGAGGCCAACTGGGCAGCCGCTGCTGTGTTCTGGGCATGAGGAGTCAGGGCTATAGGGGAGAAAGACCCCACCCAAGGGCCAGCCGGGCTTCCTGGCAGCTCGCGCTGGGGACAGAAGGAAAGCAAAGGGTGGGAATCAAGTATCACCACAACAGCTATGAGTAAACCAGAAAGTTGAGGAAGATGTTTGAGACAGTGAGGATGATTAGTTGCAGTTTAGATTTTTTTCACTGCTTCTTGCATTGTGACAGAAGAGTTCTAAGAGCCTAAAAATGTTAACTTGCTTAATTTGTCCCTTAGCTTTGCAAGTGGATCTTGTTATCTCCATTTTGTGGGTGGGGCAACAGAGACACCAAGCACTCCAGTGACTGATCCAGAATCACACAGCAAGCAAGGCTCCTTCTCAACCTGGGTAGGAAGTGGCCAGGGGTGGGGGACATTTGCCCCCAGATCAATTTTTATCTTTACTGTAGGTGTCCACCATGACAACCCTAATTAACTTCTTAATTCCCATACATCCCAAAACCTTTCCTGCTCCTGACTGGAAGGTCCTCACCATCCTTGCCCCTTGGTGACAGTAACTAGTATGAGTTGGCTTTTTATTATGCTTTGTCACAGTTTTGTGTGGGTGACACGAATCCATTCCGTGACCTTCACAACAACCCCACGAGATAGATGTCATTATTATCCTTGCCCCCTAGAAGGTACACTGCAGGGAGAAGGGACTTTTCCCTGTTTTATTCAACACAACCTGCTGCAAAGATGTGTTGCATAAATGAGCCCTACAAACGAGGGAACTGACCACAGCTGGGCACAAGATGGCACAACTTGTGGCCAGTGGGACAGGGTGTGGCCAAGACTGTGGCTTCATAGCCCAGAAGATTCACTAAACTCAGCCTTTACTCCGATGTCGCCTCCCTGGAGTTGGAAGGGAGATGGATCCTGTGTCCATCTCCCACGGCCGTCTCTGTCTCCCGTGGGACTGCTTCCGGCAGGAGCGCCAGCCCCACAGCACCTTCGAATTCGGTGCTCTTCCTCACAGCCCTCCTCCCCCCGCTCTACACTCCTGCCCCTCCTCTAGTCATTTTGGATTCCCAGAAGCTACTCTCAGCTTCCCCTTTCATCTCCAGAGGCTACTTTCTGACGGTGACACTGTCCAGGCCCCTTCCCTGGGGCCCATTATGCTGTCTAGCGAAAGATACCATTCAGGTTTCCGCCGGTTCCACCTCCATCCAGCCTTTGATCTGCTTGCAGATCAAAGAACTGCAGTTCCTGCTTCCTCTCAAACGTGGAAATGAGGTGGCAGAGGCCAAGCTGGGTGTGGCCCACCAGCTCCTCCCTGACTTCCCCTGTGGCTACAGCAGGGAGAGGACAGTTTTGGAAGATTTATCAGACCCTTGTAGGAGCCCAGCGAGGGGCTAGCGTGAGTTTGCCTGTCTGCACCATGGCCCCATAGTGTGCTGATATTGCAAAGCCTGGATTGAAGCCACGTGAACATTTGGCAAAGGGTCATGCTGGGACTTCCCAGAAGGGGGCAGACAGAATCAAGGATCAGATTCTGCTCAGCCCTGCATTCGCGCTGACCTGGTGTGCCACAAAGGAAAGAGCCAGGGACCCAACAACTGATGACCCAGACTAAAACTAAAACTCTAGATTTTTCTTGGAGGACTTAGGAATTCATGTCTAAAGCCACGAGCTCATGAGGAAATAGGTTAGGATAGTTTATAAACCACAATACCATTTTCTCTTTGGGAAGAGACCAGTCTTCAGGAAACCAGCCAGGCAAGGCAAATGGTCGGTCTTCTGTGGTATCGTTTCAATTCCTGGCTCTAAGAATTGGTGACTCATAACCATGGCAACTTCAGCCTGAGTCAGGCAGTGTCTTGGGGCTGGAAAGGAGGTCATTACTGTAGGGGACTAAACAGCTTCCAGCTGAGGTAGCGGAATCTTGTGCCACTAATGAGAAAGATGACATCGGCCTTTTCTTTTCCACATGCTGGCAGATTTTTATTCTCTGCGTGAAATAGCTGACTTGATGCTCCAGACATCAAGTTTCCACAGATGCAAGACTGTGGGTTGTTCACACTTGAAAGTTCTTTGTGGATTGGCTCCTCCATCTTCTTGAGTTATACATAGGAAAACTGAGGTAGAGAGACAGTAACTTAGTCAAGGTGACATAACTTGCTAATCAAGGCTTGGACTGATATGTCCGAGTCCAGTGTTTTTGCCATGGAAGCTACAGAGATACCTGCACGGGCCACCTGGTCATTTAGAGTAGAGGACTCTGAGGACAGAGTGTTCCTTTGTCTGTGATACTTTATTGACATTGCTTTTGGCAATATTCTGATACTCGGTGACATTGGATGCACACAATGTCTCAATATCATCTAGAAAGAAATGGGAGGACAAAGACCAGTGACCACAGAGGAGCTTGTAGAGCTCCAGAGAGCTGGATCCTGCTGGTCACACCAGAAGAGGGGCTCCCTGTCCACTGCACACGCTCAGCCTTTATTTATTTACTTTTATTTTTTGGTTCCGGGGATCAAATTCATGACCTCACGCTTGCCAGGCAGGCACTTGTGCCACTGAGCTGAATCCCAGGCCTCTGAAGTGTGAGGGTTTAAAAGCAGGGGAAACACACTGACGGTTACCTTCTGCAGGTCTCTGCATGGATCTGTGTAGAGTTAGAGGAACAGAGCGGCCCTTCCTCTACACTCAGGATGCACCGACAGCCCACTGAGCACACCACAAACACGGGCAACAGGTCTTCCCCAGACCTCTGCCCAAAGCCCCTTCCCTGCCCACTTTGGTTTCTGGGCTGTGAGTGACCCCTCTGTGTGACTGGCTCATGACTCCTCTTCCACACATTCCCTGCTCACTCCCTGAGTGATTCATGTGGGATCTCCAAGGACTGAAAGCCTGGGACCGCCAGTTCCTCGCCTTTCCCTGTATGTGGCAATCTGAAAGGAAATGAGGTTGCACAGGAGGGACCAGGAAGCCCTCTCATCCCATGCAGGCAGACACAAGTTGCCAGCACCTCCCTTTAAAACCTCCAAGGTACAGAAAGGACGATCCCGTGAAATAAATCAAAATGAAGTCATTTCTGTGAAGCCCTAACAAAAAAATTAAGCCAGGTAACAATAAAGAAGGAGGACACGAACTATCACAAAAGACACTATCAGAACCACAAATTTTCCCAAAGGCCATCACAATCTTATTCCAAAGAAGTTCTGCAAAGGCGTTTTCCCAGCAACTACCTATTCATCCTGGCACTCTTACCACCCTTCTCATCTAATATTGTGGTCAAGAATCAGTATATTGAAATAAGCAGTAGTAGAACTGGTGAGACTTTGGTGACTCTTAGAGACAGATGACATGTATTTTGCATAAAGAGTTGCATATAAGTCTTTGGAGGCCAGGAGATATGTTCCCCAAAGCTTCATGTCCCCATAGACGTGACCTCTGAAAAGTGGCTGAATCACGGGTGCCCTGTAGTGAAGAAGTGTGAAGTTAGGAGCTGGGGTCTGCTTGGGAGAGGAGTGGCTTGGCTGGGTGCATCTCCCTCACCAGGGCCTCGGGTCACTCCACTTCCGGGCTGCCATGAGGGAGCATCTCTTCTCTACCAAGGCCCTTCCTTCCTGCCTTCCTGCCTTGGAGCTGGCAAACTACAGACTAAATACATGAAACAAAATAAACTCCTCCTCTTTAAAAAAAAATTCCAACAGCTTACATAATAGCCTTCATTTCGGTTTTAAAAACTACCCCTTGCCTCACCCTCCCTGAATGTTCACACAGTTTACTCTGGTACACATGACCCCACGGCTGTGCTGCTCCTGAATAACCTTGCCCTTTGGAGAATCTCCATTATTTCCGTGGACATTTCCAACTCTGACAGCAAAGAACAGCAAGAGGAGGGGGTGGCAGCCACCCATCCTTGTGGCCTGCCCACCAGGACAGCACATCCATTGCCCACAAGCCTTTCCTGAGTCTCCTCAGCCCTTCTGTCTGACGTCTCCCCTCCCCGACGGTTCGAGCCGGGCTGCAGGTTTTCAGACATCTCAGCTGTCTAATGATCTGCAGAGGTGAGAGTGAGTGGCCCCTTTAATCCATTCTGACAGTTCCTATTTCCAGGCCCTTCCGGGACCAGATAAGTTGTGAAAATCAATCTTACGAGGACGATAATTAACTGAACTTTGGGAGCCCCTAGAAAAGATATAACTTGTAGATTTTTGCATTATTTTTCACTCCATCATCTAAAGACATGGCATGACAGTGGGTGGAAAGTTGGAAAACCATTTGAATGAACTTCCTGATGCCTACAAAAACCAATTTTAGTGCCTCCAAGGTTGAGAACTCACCACCTTTGACTTGCCACATTCCGGCAAAATTCTAAATAGTGAAGAATGCAACTAAGTCTGATAATTAGGACACCATGTGCCTTTTTACAAGAATTTCTCTCATTTCTTCTTTTTTTTGAGATTTCCTTTTAAGATGTGCACTGATCTTACGTTTCTTACCAGCTGAATCAGCAGTTCCCGAGAACACTGATATGCAGGCTGCTAAAGAGATGTTACAGCAAGAAAGAATTCTTTGGTCAAATAAAATGTGGTAAAGGCTAGCTTCATTTTTAAAAATTACAGAATGTCCCTCTGGTGCTGGAGCTGTGTTGGATGAAACATGCCTCGTCCCTGGCCCGCGGCCCGCTAGAACACGGCTAACGGACCTCGGACTGGCAGCTTCCCGGATGTGTGGAAGATTTGTGTAGTGAGGCCCAAGAGGGAAATCTGTGCCACACTTCCCAAACCGACTGGAACAACTTGCTTCCTTTTCTCTTTCTTTTTAAATTTACAGAGTAGAGCTGGTTGTCCATTTTCATAAATGAGCACCCATTTATGAAAAGCAGACCTACATCAAATAAAATCCTGAGATCAAGTGGTTTGTGTAAGAAAGTATTTCTTAAAGAGGCAGCCCTGGAACTCTTGTCCAAGTTGAATCCTTCTTCATTTATAACAAAAAGAAGTCATTCACTTGTCATGACCTGAGCTGAGGAGTGTTCACATCATATTTGACTGCAGAGTTGGATTTTGATAATCTTTAACATTTAGCAAAACAAGTGCTTGAGGAGTTTTGATAATTTGCAAAACCAAAAAAAAAAAAAAAAGCAGATCGTTGAAGGAGGGCCGCGTGTCTCCTTCTCTCACGCACGGTTAATACTAATTGCTGGGTGGAGTAGAGGAGACAGTGGAGATTCTGGACTGCTCTGGGGAATGACAATCCAGAGTCTGATGTCCCCTCAGAGGTCGTCTTCTCTGGTGGCCTTGGAGTTAAGGGGAGCTTCCCCCCTTCTGCCGCAGGGTTAGCTCCACCCGCGATCCCCCATGGGTCCGGCGCCCCTGAGCTCTGTCATTCTCCCTTGACATCATGCTGCTGTCACAGGCCTCCCTGAGCAGTGACCCCACAAGCTGTCACATCCCACCTGCTTCTCCTCCGAGGGCCCCCCAATGCTCTTGAGGGTGCAAAGCGTTTCTTTATAATGGGCCTGGGAAGCGAGGATGCAATAGTATCCCTTAGTCATTCCCCAAGGTGGGGAATGTCTGCTCCCGGAGGCTTAGATGGTCTCTGCCTCCTGTGCGTGCGCACACTCCCTTTTTAAAGTCAGGGACTTTGGGGTTTAACTTGCATATGGTAAACTTTGCGCTTTTTAATGTGCAGCAGTTTTACGAATTTTACCAAATGCCACTGTCATATAAACATCACCACAGTCAAGACCCAGAACACTTCCGTTTCCTCCATTCCACTGTGTTCTTTTCCAGCCACTTATGTGCCTCACCCCACCTCTTGGCCACCCCTGATGTTTTGAGACTGTCACAAGTCAAGTATTAAAAGGGAGCCATGCAGGGCGCAGGTTGGCTTAGCATAAAGCTTTCGACTTGCGCGCACAGGGTGGGTGGCAGTGGTGTGCTCCTCCTAACTGCTCCGTATCACTCCAGCACTTGGGCACACAGGACTTTTAAAAAGCCATTTGCTGCTGGGAGCGAAGCTCAGTGGTAGAGCACCTGCCTGGCATGTGCAAGGCCCTGAACTGCATCCCTCATGCCAAAGAAGGTTGAGCTGTTTCTCACTTTGGGTACAATTATAATAAAGCCTCAACGGGCATGTCAAAGGGTTTTTGTGTGAACATTATAAATTTTCATTTCTTTTGGGTCAATAGCTAGGGATGGGATGGCTGACCCAGGGACAAGTGTGTGCTTAGTTTTATAAAAAGCTGACCAGCAGGTTTTAAAAGTGTTTGTTACCTTGCATTCCCACCAGCTCTTGATATTGTCAAGGTCTTTTTAACAGTACCATGTACTCGTACTGTGTCTCCCTGTGGTTTTAATGTGTCCACGATGTGGCTTTGATTCGTATGTCTTGCCATTTGGTGGCTCTGAACCAAGCATGATGGTCTCACAGGGCGGGAAGGGGCAGTCCCATCGTCTGGGCTGAGCTGCCCGATGGGACAGTCATGTGTACCACCCATGGATCAGGCCAGTGCGAAGGTGTTAATCTGCTCCTCCCAAACACCTAAGGATGCTGCGTGCCTTCTGTCTGCGTCTGTGTCTTCTCTGCAGTCTCTATGCAAATCTGCGACCTGTTTTTTAAAAAATGAATGGTATGCTTGGTTTTCTTATGATGAAATTTTGAGGATTCTTTAATTCATTGTAGGTATAAGTGCCTTATCCCACATGAGTTTGCAAATATTCTCCCAGCTTGTACCTTGCCTATTCATTTTTCTAGTTGACTCTCTCAGGAGAACAAGAGTGCTAAAGTCTGATTGACTCTACTGTGATTGACTCGCTTTTTTCGCGTTTTTGCTTCTCCTTTTATCAGCAGCAAAGTCTGCCCTGGTGTTGGGAAGCACTGTGAGGCTGGGTCCCTACGTGCTGGGGGAAGGGTTTTTCTCTTCCTTTTCCCATTTCCTATGAGTCTTCCTCGGCACTGGTAGTGATGGGGTTTCTTCCAGTCACCAGCAATCCAGGGCCTTTTCCAGGGGTCAGGCCAGGCTTCCAGTTTTCCAGCTGTGGCAGCCTCTGCCCTGGTCACCCACCAGCAAAGGATGCATGCTCAGCCTCCTGTCCCAGCTGGACTCCCTCCCAGGCTGGAGACTGTGGGCTCCTTGAGAGTCACCTTGGTAATTAGCCACTCACTCACGCCTCACTGGGCTCCTCTAACCTGTGTGGGGCAGCCCCTCTCTTCCTCACTCTTCCTCACTCCATCGCCATTCTCTGCTTACACCCCAATGCCTCCAAGGGGTCTGTCTCTTCTTCAACTTTATGCACAACTTAAAACAGTATGTGTTTAATCAAAAGGGGCAGAAAACGCACCAACCGTTTACTTGCTTTCTCTGACACTGATTCTCATGCGGCCAGAAGACTGGAGGTAATGAGTCCTGGGTTATTTTGATGACTTAGTCACATCTTCAGTAGCATTGATCTCAAAGTCCAAGTCTGTTCTTTAAGTTTATTATGCACTTTTAGAATGTGGCAACGTCCCTGGACATTTCTTTTTTTGGGTGGTACAGGGTCTTCACACTAAGCTTTATTCCCAGTCCTTTTTAATTTTGTGATAGTCTTTTTAAACCACTAAATTGCCCAGGCTGGGATTAAATTCACTATCTACCTGCCTCAGCCTCCCAGAATGCTAGGATTATAACTGTACCATCACTCTTGGCTGGACATTACTTCTTTACTAACCCTGGGCTCAAAGGAAGAAAAGTCATAAAAGAAAGAAATCTTGCATTTCTCACATGTCTGGATGTAGATATCAAATCTGCTGTGGTTAATTTGAGAGAAAAATGTTTATTAAATAATAGTAAGGCATTTACAGAATTTGTTGTTATAGTTTAGCTCTAAAATGCTCTTCAAAAGTCTCATGTGTTTGGAAGTTGATTGGATCTTAGGAGTGCTCTACCTGTTAGGACATGCGGTCTGGTTGGCGGTAGGTCACTGGGATGTGGCCTGGAAGGACGAATTCTTGTCCTGGGCTCCTGCCTTCTCTCTGTTTCCTGAGCTGAGCAGCTTTTCTGCACCAGGCTTTCCACCATGCTCTTTCTGCTGTTTCTGCCTTGGAGCCAGTGGACCATGGACCAAACCCCCTGACATCATGAGCCAAAGTAAACTTTAAACTTCAGTGTCGGTATACTAGAAAGTGACTGACACATTTGGAAAGGCAGGAGCCTTTCTAACCAGGAGTGGTGCAATTAGGAGCAAACCTGGAACAAGGTGCCAGCAGAACACTGGATTACTATGTGTGAAGCAAGCCAAGACTGCAGCCTCCCTTGAGCAGCTGTGACCCGGCACAGCAGACGGGGAAGAAGCAGAGATTTTCATCCCCACGTGTGCCAAAAACCCAGCCATGCAGTCACTTATGGAACCCGCTTGTAATGCCAAGGAGCCAACTTCATCACACCAAGGCTGAAAGCTTCTATTCCAGCCACAATGAGCCTTTGAAGGATAATGTGCAGGTCTCAAAAGTGGGGCCAGAGGCCTACCTCAAGATCATTTATGGGCAAGGAGGCCAAAGGTTTCTGTAGGGTTGGTGAATTCTCTCCATCGAAAGTTGAGGTTTTTGTAGGGCGTGGTGGTGCACGCCTGTAATCCCCGCACTCGGGAGGCTGAGGCAAGAGGATCAAAAGTTTGAAGCCAGCCTGGGCTATGTGGTGAGATCTTGATTCAAATAATAATAATTTTAAAAACCAAAAAAAAAAAAAAAAACAAGAACAAAACAAAAATGACAAGCAAAAACCCCTGAGGTGTTCTTAGGAAGACAGGAGAGAGAAGAAAGGCTACTGGGTAGGCAAGGCACTCATTCACCTATCTGGGCACTAACGACATGCCCGACGCTGTTCTGGGTGTTGGGAATACAGTGGGGCACAAAGCAAAAGTTTTCCTTGCCTTCAAGGAGCTTATAGTCCAGTGAAGAAAGTCAGACATGATTTATTAAGTATATAGTATTAAGAGATGTCTCCCTAGATCCCGAAAAGGTTAAAGATAGCATAGCACGGTGATACGCACATGCTTGTGTCTGCAGCAGGGCGGCTCATCAAGGGTAAATCGTGGGAGTGGCCTATACGTCCAGCGGAGAATGGACAAAGAAAATGTAGAGTACAAGGCTCTGAGCCCGGCTGTGAGCTCGGGGAAGAGTGAGACCTCAGCAGAGCCTTGTGGGAGGGAAACTGTGGGCCACTGCATGGCTCTCTGGGGGGTCCCAGAGACTGACGTGGCCCTGGCACGTGCAGGGGACAGCAAGGGCGCAGTCGGCGCTGTTTGCCCATGTGAGGGGGCGGATGTGGGCTGGGGAAGAACGCTCCATGCGGAAGTTGCCAAGGTCCAGGGTTGCATTCCCAGCAACTGGCAGGACGGCTCTGTCACCCACGGGAAGGGAGGCTGAGGCAGCAGCGCAGGCTGGGGGAGGCGGTGACCATTCAGGCATCCGACGGTGGGCGAGCGCATGCGCGCAGAAAAAAGGCTGCAGACGTGGTGGGAAGCAAGCAGCTGCAGCTGGTACCAAGTTTAAGCCACAAGAGCTTTTCTCCCTCAGATGCAAGGCCTCCCAGTTAACGAACTCCTTCGATGCTCTCCAATGGCAAACACACCTTGAGCCACAGAAATGCGTCTGTATTTCTTGAGAGATTTAAGCAGGATAGAGTAGCTGAGCTTGAACAGCATCACAGATCCTCCTGCGTCCGCTCATCGCTCGGGCTCCTGAAGCTTCGAGGGAGGCCGGATGCTGCAGTAGAAGCTGTGGAGTCTGCTCCGAGCCTGGCCAGGGTCAGGGCTCCCCACTCAGTAGCCTGTGCCCTTGGCAAATCCTTCAGCCTCCGCGAGCCTTGTATGCAGGGGGAAGTACAGTGCCTACTTTGCAAGCTTTTAAATCACACTGTTATCTAACGCCTCTGAGAGTGCCTGGCAATCTGTGCATTCACCCCACCCCACACTACTTACCGCTTCCTAACACGGGCCGGCATCGTGCTAGCAAAGCGTGCACTGCTGCGAAGGAGACTGTAAGCTCCTTTCGGGAGATTCCAGCGGGAAAGCAAGAGAGCTATCGAGGGAGAAACTAGACTGCCCAGTGCACCTGTGAAAACCTGAGTACTTTCACTGCGGAGGAGAAACGCACACTCATGTCTTAATAAGAGCCCATTTTGTGCCCATTAGGCTGGGGTGGAGAGACACTGGCAGAGGCCAAGGTGGAAACACGAGACCTCTTTCAGTGAAGGTGCAATTCAAGGTATGCAACTGCTTTGGAGGCGGGTGTGGCAGTGTGCAGCAGAATGCAAAGACCGTGTCGCTGTCCCTGAAGTTCCACTGGAGAGACAAACTCTAATGCTTGGGTGACACCCACAGGTGTTCGCTGTAGAGCTCCTAGTGATAGAGAAATCTAGGATGCAATCTAATTGTCCATCAGCAGGGGCTTCGGTGAATGGAATGAGATTCTGGGGTTGAAAATGAGCTACACAGATCGCCATGGAAAACGCTCCAGAAGAACTGAGTAACAAACAGGAAGTTACAGAGACATCCCTTGCCTAATTGAAATACAACGCAGAGCAGTATTATATGTAATTATGCGGTAAACTGTAAAATACACATGGGAAGGAAAACAAAGAGGGATGAAATGGATGGAGGGGGAAGGAAGGCTTGCTGCATCTGCGCTGATTTATTACTTCAAAAAAAGAGCAGCAAATATGGTGAAATGTAAGCATTTATTAAATCCAGGAACTTACAAGTGGTAGTTGTATGCACTTTCCTATAAGCTTGAAATATTTTATAAAATGCATTGCGCTAAAATATGTAAAACGTAAAGTTTACCACTTAAATCGTTTTTCTGTGAGCAGTGCTGGGTGCTGAGTCCATCCTCATCGTTGTACAACAGTCACCCCATCGCCCCAGGGTATTTCATCTTTCCCAGCCGAGGCGAGATCCACGCAATGCCAGCACCTGCCTCCCCTCCTGGCCCCTAGCAGCTGCCTTCTGCTTCCTGCCTTTCCAACTATGGGGTCGGCCCCTCAGGGAGGTAGACTGCAGGGAATGCGTCCCTTTGTTATCCCTCCCGAGGCATTTGTTATGTCTTACGCGCTGCTTTCACAATGCTTTCCAGGTTCAGTCAAGCTGGCGAATGCGTCCGGGTTCCTTCCTGTGAAGGCTGGGTAACTTCCTGCTGTACGCATGTCCTGAGTGCCGCTGATCTGTTCAGTGTCAATGGTAAGGCTCTGCCGCACTACGTCACACGTGTGTGGGGTCCTGTGTCACAGGTTCTGTGTCATCCCCAGGTGCCATGGTCTGAGCCGCTGCTGTGCCCACCGTTGGTCGCCCTCTGTTGGGGGCTTCTCGCTCTGCCCCTCTTTACACTGATGCGCCTGCCTGTGACATTCCCAGCTCAGGCCTCGTGGCTTCCTTCTTGCCAAAGTCAAGGGGTCAGCGCAGGGACTGGGACACATCCTGCATCTCTGTGGTCACTAGCCTGGACCCACCCAGAGCTTGTGCCCAGCCCTTCATCTGCTGGGCCCTGTGGCCACTGCTGCTGCCTGGTCCCAGATGGCCCCATCTGGGTTCTGACACTCAAAGCCGAAGGCTGGCCTCTCCTTCCGGGCCCCCAGATTCTCACTCTATTAGAAAGCACGGGGGAAGCGTGGCTGCGGTGGGGGTGGGGCAGGGTGGCCGTGAAGCTGGAGGCATTTGAGAAGCCCCACGGAAGTGAATTGGTTCAGTGGTCAGTAAAGCCAGCCCTGAAGCACTTTAGCACATGGGGACACAGGAAGGAAGACGGGGCTGGAATGCAGAGAGGTCAAGCCGGTCTATGCAAGGCCATGCTACTGGTCTATTTAAAGTGTGCGTGTCTGAGTGTGTGTGTGTGCATGTGGGGGGGCAGCATCTGTTGGGGTGCCCCCTGCACTGCAGAGTGGTCTCTTAGCAACATCCTTCAGAGCCTCAGGGCTCCGCAGGGCATGATTTGAACTCACCGTCTGCTCTGGCCTTATTCAATCCGCATGAAGCTCTGTGGCCTAAGGGTCGCTGTCCCCACACAGCAGCTGTGGGAAACCACGCCCAGTCCCCAGGTGGGAAGTGGCTGATCAGGAGAACCAGGCCCTGGTTCTCCTCTGGGTTAGGGTCATACAAAGGGCACAGCAGGACTAACCCAGGCCAGATCCTCTGCTTCCAGGAGGCCCACTCGGTTCACAGAGTAGGTCTCAGGTCTCGCTCCTGCCTCTGGCTCCTGCCCCGCCCTGCTCACCAGCTGGAAGCCCGCAGGCTGCCCGCTGTCTGGTAGGTACCGCGCACCTGGCCAGCGGCGGGGGTTTCAGCTGTGCCCCAGGAAGACGGAGAGAAGGACAGAGAGAAGGCGAGAACAGGACGTGGAGGGGAGAACAGGGAGTTGATTGCTGGTGGAGGTTGTCGCACTAATTTGGAGGTGTGAAAATCTAGTTGGAAGCTGCCTGTCGTCTTTGTTAAATGGTCTGCTTGGGCACCGGGCTTCTAGCTTTTTCTGTGGCCTGCTTAGCTTCTTCTCTACTGGCCCAGTGAACGTCAGGATGAAGGGAAGAACAAGCCATCTGGCTGGCTCTAAAAGGTCTCTGGAAAATTCAAGGAGTCCTCCAACAGCTTTATTCCCTCTGCAGTCCCCAAGGAAGTTTAGCATGACCCTGTCTCCCCCTTGTGGAAGTAATTTCTCTGGGTTGTGCAAGCCTTGGTAAAAGAGGCAAGAATCTCAGGGGGATTGCGGCTGCCTGTTCTCTCTACTGTCTTTCTTGACACAATGAAAGAGAAGATTAGTGTAGCTATCAAAGAAAACGCTTTAGTTTCCTGTCTTGAAGAAGCAATTTGGAATAAACTTTTACTCTAACACTCCACAGTACTACAATTATGCCAGTTAAACCTTGGGCTTAGACAGTGGTCTGATCATGGGTTCCGAGGACAGCAGTACGCAGTGTGGCATCTGGGGGGATCTCCTTCTGAGGGCTGCAGCCATTGCTGGGTCCCTATGGTCTTGTTTTGGAAGTCCTATATCATTTCCATTGTTTTGTTGGGTTGGGTTTTATTGTCTTTTGTTTTGATTATGTTAAATCCGATGGCAGGAACAGCTATTTCAAAGAAAGGAAGATATATTATGGTAGCAACTTTGGAACTATTGGCTTGTTTTGAAGTCCTTTATTGCATTCATTGTTTTGTTTTTATTGTTTCTATTGTATTCTGTTGTGTTTGATTTTTACTATGTTCTAAGTTACAGCTATTTTGAAGACATCAAGAGGCATTGTGGTAACTTTTGTTGATTTTGTAATGTTTTGAAGTCTTATATTTGTTACATTGTTTTGTTTTGATTTGTTTTATTCTGTTTTATCCTCTTAAAAAACCCTAGGGCTTAGAGATTTAACATGAATTTGAAATTACTTCATTCTTCAATATCGGGCGGAATTTTGTCCCCATTTTATGGCAGGACCAGGACAACACTGAATTCAGTTTTCTTTGGCCAGACTTCTGCATAACCATTAGCAACAATGACCCACTACAGTGATAGTTAGTATTTATACTTAAGCATTCATTTACATTTATTTTTCTAATGGCTAACATGTATTGACCACTTGCTTCTCAAGGATTAGGCCAAGCATCCCAACTACATTATCTTAGGGACCCTCAGTAGTAAAATTACTAGGCTAATTTTACTAAGACACTGAGGATTCACGAGCATAAGTAAATTCTCTAGGGTCATATGACCAGTGGCTGAGGCTTACACTGGATTAATATCAATGTCCGAAACGGAGGCTCCAGAACAAAGAATACAGAGCATGCGTTACTCTCCCAGATTCCGGCCTCTGGAAGATGAGTATCAGGACAAGTAAATTAATGCACAGGATTTTTTTTCTTCTTCTGTATTATTTTGAAGGACAATCCACTAGTAATCAATGCTGGTCAATCCTCTGTTATGATTAACCATGAGGAGACACTACTCACGTGGCCAAGGGGAGTTGGGACCCAGCTGCCTGGCGGTGGAGGAGAGGATTCTGTCCTTACAGCTCTGTGACAGGAGGGCTTCTGGCCACGCCCACCCCATTGATGCTGGTTGCCATGAGAAACGGATATTCCTATTCCCAAGTGGCAGGGACAAGTCAGGACAGTGCCTGAGGAGGAAACCCCTGGGACTGGCAGCAAGACGGGGGCAGGGGCAAGACAGGCTCTGTGGAACAAGCTGGCCTTTTAAGCACGCACTGCGGCACCTTTGTCACCTCCTGAAAAGGCCATTCTGCTGCCTTTGAAACAGATGTCAGTCTACACCAGCGAGACAGATAGACACACGCCGGCGCTGACCTCCCTGAGACCATGAGCCTCAGCTGCCTGGGGGACTCCTTTCCTCCTGGCGTCACTGGTGAGAGACATCGCCGCAATGTCATCGCAGGAGGCTTCCAACACGAGAAGCTAAAAGCATCCAACTCCACTGGCTTGTAGGAGGTGAAATCATTTTGCCTCAGAAGAAATAAGTGCCAAGGTGCTAGCAGAGTTGCTTAACTCAGAAGAAAATGATGACATCAAAGTCGCAGGGTTTCCAGGGTTTTCCCTCTGCCTGTCAGCCTGTGCGTTTCAGCCTCATGGAAACAAGAGGGCTGCCACAGCACCAGCAGTTGTGCATGGACATGAATAGATTCTCTCTGTCTTTGCTTTTAATTCTTTCCTTCACAAGTAACAGAACCACTTTCTAAGACCGCCGGTGGATACTTGCTGATAGCCTATTGATCAGAACCAGATCGCACACATGTCCATGCTGAAAACGCACCGGCAAGGAAAATTGTACCACCAAAAGTGGCTAGGTCTGCGGAGATTCATCTTTTTGTAGTGTGGAAGAGGTGTGGCCTCAGGAATGAAATGAGGGTCCCCATTACTGTCAGGGGTGGGGGAGGAAGAAAGGGGAATGGCTGCTCTGTCAGCAACCAAAAGGGCCTGCTCCTTCGGATGGACTCAGGATAATGTTCCTTGATGATAAAAAGTGTTTATGTAACAGAAAACTTTACTGTTTGTCACACGATCTATATATGCATGCATGGGTGTGAGAGAGAGCGGGGAGAGAAAAGGACATACAGTCCTAGCCATCTAGCACACATGCGTGGAAGCGTCTGATGCACAAAGAGGTTGCAGGACACCCTTAGAGGAAACTAGCAAAAGCCAAGGACCTGGCCTGTGTGTGGCATGAGCAACCTTGGGGAAGCAGAGGGAGACGGGACAGGGAAGGAAGACACAGACCGACACCCAGAGGGAGCCCTGCAACTGGACATTGTTGGGCGGCTGAAGGATTTTCACCAAGGAAGTGCCTGAGCTTGTCTGCGCCTGTGTGACACTCGCTGGTCCCTCAGGGTTCCCGCTGCCTCCGTGATCGGATGGATGTGCAGGGCTGATGGGGAGAGAACAGCCAAGCACAGTGGTGTTTGAGAGAGAGAGAGAGGAAGAGACAGACAGAGACAGGGAGAGAGACAGGGAGAGAGACAGAGACAGAGAGACAGAGACAGAGAGATGGACAGACAGAGACAGACAGACAGACAGGGAGAGAGAGAGACAGAGAGACAGAGACAGAGACAGAGAGATGGAGAGACAGTGACAGAGACAGACAGACAGGCAGAGAGTTGTTTTAGGTGTTTTATGTGTTCCTTGGCCTATAGTCTGCTTGTTAAGCTGTGTGTATGGTAACTAACCTTTTAGGATTTATGATACAAATAAATGAATCTGATGCTGGCAAAGGAAAAAAAAGAAAGAAAGGGGGAAAAAAGAATCAAGGTGTGTCCCGTATGTGCACCAATTCCCACAAGTATCATCACCATGTACTGCAAACAGGAGCCACTAATAAAAAATTTTAAAAAAGAAAAGGAAAGAAATGGAGTTTCCAGAAGCCCAGCCCAGCCTGTGACAGTGACCCAGTGTGGCCCAGAGATGACACTATAATGCTTGCTTCAGATTCTCTCTAGGTGTAGGAAGGTACAAAATATTACCGTTCCTACTGGGAGTATTGTTTATATTCTGGGTTATGGAGTTACAGAGGTTTTTTTTTTTAACATCTAAATGCTTCAGGCTTAAGTGAAACGACAAAATCTAGACCTACTTAAAGGGTTCTCTTACTATGAGGAATCAAGAAATCAGGCTGAACCCCCCCAAAGGTCAAGGTGACTCGCACTTTGAACAGGTGACATGATACCACTCAGCCCTCCCCCAACCCCGGCGTCTGCTGCATCCTGCTAGTGCCGTGACTGAGTCCCTGCCACCATTCCCCAGGGACCAGGCCCAGCTGGGCTCCTCTGTCTCTGAAACCAGAGAGGCCTGCTTCCCTAATGACCACGAGAAGACGTGGAATCATTTGAAACAAGTGTTGGGGTCATTAAAAGAACCAAAAAACAAAAGAAATGGGTGCACGTACGGGTGTCGCATACATGTGTGCGGCGTCACTCAGTAAGAGAAGGGGCAATTAGAGCTGAGGTGGCTTTGGGCTGGTGTGAGCCGTTCCTGTCCCTTTCCAAGCTCGCAGATGGACGGAATTACACTGCCTTAATAATGAGGCTCTGAAGTGCCAGCTGCCATCCAGCGCTGCAGCCCGCCCTGCTGACAAAGCCCTCATTAAATGCTTTGCTCAAACAGTCTGCCTCCTCCTTGCTCTCTAGCAACTGACAGCTGCCCCTCTGGTCTTCCCCAAACCTGCCTTGGACACCCCAGATCACGGCACAGGGAGTGTGCACCCTGTTGGATGGGACAGGCATCTTAATTCTGCCTGTCTTCACATTATTTTTATGCCCTGTTTCCAGAGTCTTTAGAGAAGCTTCATAGCTAACAGCCTGCACTATCATTCACTCCATGGCAAAATAATAATTGCTAATTTTCTTCTTCAGAGAACCAGAGCTTTATCAGGAATAATATTATGCTAATGACTATGCAAATGTCAACCAGAGGAGTAGCTGGGAAAAAAAAAGTTCAGATAAAACCTTCAGAACATGTCCAAAGTTGGCTGGGAAAAGAAAAAAACTGAAAATTTAAACCAGAAGGTCACCAGGGTGGCATGGGGAATTTATTACTAATAAGAATTTTGCAAGAAAGCACTGCACTCTTCAACAAAAGAAGCAGGGCACGCATTAGTGTTTATTCCAGCTTAATTTATTGATGATGCTGGGGGTGTCCTTGTCAATCTTGGTGGTCCTTTGGGGGAGTCTCTGCCTTCTTTGCATGGTGTCTAGCAGTTTGAAATTCTTACTGCACAACCTTCTTAGCCTTCAGAATTAATCT